>JAWPHD010019568.1:0-35157 GCA_037043455.1 Cyrtodaria siliqua | reverse complement strand
GAAATTTGGGGCTTCGCATATTCCGACAAAATCGAATCGGTACAGTCACGAGTATGTAAATCGTTCCTTGGTATCAACTTTTCGGTAAATAATAGCATGGCTATCGGCGAGTGCGGAAGACTACCGTTATGCCACGAATATTATTCAAGATGTATAAAATATTGGTGTAAACTCCTGCAAATGCCTAATACTAGATATCCAAAAAGTTGTTACAATATTCTTAAATCGTTGGACGATGTAGGTCGGAAAACATGGGCATCAGAAGTTAGACATCTTCTTTTTAAATTTGGATTCGGTTTCGTATGGATAGCCCAAGATATAGGTAACCCTGATATATTTATGTCCCAACTCAAGTTAAGGATCGCAGATTGCTTAAAACAAAATTGGCACAGTAGTATCGATAATTCTTCGCGATGTGACCATTACAAACACTTCAAATCTCTTTTAAACGTTGAGAAATACATTAGTTTAGATATGCCATTTCATTTGAGAAAAGCTATGGCACGATTTCGATGCTTAAGTCATAAACTAAATATAGAGACGGGTAGACATATCGGCGTGGATAGAGAAGAACGCATTTGCACTCATTGTCTTGTTCATAATGATATTGAAGTTGTTGAGGACGAGTACCATGCGTTTTTCTTTTGTCATAGATACACAGATTTGCGTAATCGATATCTACATTCAATATCCGCCAATAAATCCATCGAAACGTTTTATTCTCTTCTTTGTTGTACAAATAAAACAACGATATTTAGAATTTCATCTTTTATTCATAACATGTTAAACATCAGAGACCAACAGATATGAAGTATAGTTCGTACTCACAGTTTAATTTATTGAAATTTAGTTGGAATTGTATGACATTTGATCAGGTGGTTTGTTATAATTCACATTAATTAATAAAGAATTATTGTATTGTATAAAACTGGTTTCTTTATATTTATATATTTAGCATGTTTATATAGCTGTTTGTTTGTATGTATGGTGTTTTACGTCATTTTCAACACATTTAAGGTTATATATATGACTGTCGATTTTATTTGTGGTGGAGGCAGACCACCCACTTTAGCTGAATTAGTTATATTTATATATAATAAAAGAGTTAAAACACAATTAAAGGAATAAAATTAGTCATCAAAAGAGAAATTCGTGACCATATAAACAGGTAATTACGTCCATTTATGTCCAAGGATGTCGTAACCCGATGTTGGCCCAACGTTGTTTTACAACGTTAGTAAGTTGAAACGTTGGTCCAGTGTTGGTACAGCGATATCTCAACGTTGGTCCAACGTTGTAGACAATGTCGCAACATCATTGGGACAGCTGGAAAACTTACTGGGCCAACGTCGATAGTTGGCAACCGACGGGACATCGTTGGGGCTGCTTGGCAATACTACGGGCCGTCGTCGAACCAACGTTTGAATGCTAATCCAATACATGAAATGTTATATGGCGCCTAACAGGCATGAACATGTCAGGCTCATCCTCATAAAACATGGAAAATGTGCCTAGAACCTTTTCACCCAGAACTGCAGAGTTGCTGAAAATTCTATCGTAGAAACTCGTTAGAATGCTAGTTGGGAAAGCAAGCACTTGTAAAACAAGAGGTCAATGACCTTGAAGCTCTACTGATTGATTTTGATTTCAGGAAGTAGTCGCTACAGACTTGTTTTTTGAAAATGTATTATTAGCCGTGGCGGCCATCTTGAATTTCCGGCCGACCTGAACTTTTGCTAGGATCAATTAGACATCAAGAGCAACATTCCTGTAAAGTTTCATGAAAATTCGTCGAGTAGTTTCAGAGGAGTAGTCGCTACAAGTTTTCATTATATAACTCTATGTAAACAAAGATGGCCACTGGCAGCCATGTTTAACGTCAAATCAAAATAATGTTTGACTCTGATAACCATCATGTCATGCTGATCATTTTACAAAAAGTCCCATATCAATATCACTTATAGTTTTCAAGACGTAGTCACTAAAAACTTCTTTTTTAAAATCTATTTTTAGCTGTGGCGGCCATCTTGAATTTCTGGCCGATCTGAAATTTTGCTAGGATCAATTAGACATTAAGAGCAACATTCCTGTAAAGTTTCATGAAATCCGCCAAGTAGTTTCAAAGGAGTAGTCGCTACAAGTTTTTACTATATAACTCTATGTAAACAAAGATGGCCGCTGGCAGCAATGTTTAACGTTGAATCAAAACATGTTTTGACAAGGACCAACATCATGTCATGCTGATCATTTTAGAAAAAGTCCCATATCAATATCACTTATAGTTTTCAAGAAGAAGTCGCTACAAACTTGTATTTTGAGCCGTGGCGGCCATCTTGAATTTCCGGCCGACCTGAAATTTTGCTAGGATCAATTAGACATCAAAAGCAACATCCCTGTGAAGTTTCATGAAAATCCGTCAAGTAGTTTTAGAGAAGTAGTCGCTACAAGTTTTCATTATATATAACTCTATGTAAACAAAGATGGCCGCTGGCAGCCATGTTTAACGTCGAATCAAAACGATTTTCGACAAGGACCAACGTCATGTCATGCTGATCATTTTAGAAAAAGTCCCATATGAATACCACTTATAGTTTTCAAGAAGTAGTCGCTACAAACTTGGCTGCCAGTGGCCATCTTTGTTTACATAAGAGTTTGTATAGTAAAAATGTGTAGTGACTACTCCTCTGAAACCACTAGACGGATTTTCATGAAACTTCACAGGAATGTTGCTCTTGATGTCTAGTTGATCCTAGCACAATTTCAGGTCGGCTGGAAATTCAAGATGGCCACCACAGCTAAACATAGATTTTTAAAAACAAGTTTGTAGCGACTACTTCTTGAACACTGTAAGTGATATTGATATGGGACTTTTTCTGAAATGATCAGCATGACAAGATGTTGATCCTTGTCAAAATTTATTTTGATTCGACATTAAACATGGCTGCCAGTGGCCATCTTTGTTTACCTAGAGTTATATAGTAAAAACTTCAACTTGTAGCGACTACTCCTCTGAAACTACTTGACAGTTTTTATGAAACTTCACTTCACCTAGCTATCAAAATCTATCAGTAGAGCTTCAAGGTCATTGACCTCTTGTTAGATTTGGCGGCCATCTTGGATTTCACATCAACATGAATTTTTGCTAGGATCAACTAGACTTCATGGGCAACATTTTTTGTAAAGTTTCGTGAAAATCCATTCAGTAGTTTCAGAGGAGTAGTCGCTACAAAAAAAAGTTTACGGACAGACGGACGACGGACGCCGCACCACGGCATAAGCTCTGCTGATCTCTGATCAGTCGAGCTAAAAACGAGTCAAAATACGGAAAAACATGATATAGTGCCCCAATATCGGCCCAATGTATGAATATGCATTATGTTTTGGGTTATGGCTCTTTCATCGGTGACATGTGTTTTTATTGAAAACAACCTCTAGTTCCAATTTGGTATCGTTACATAGGGACTTGAGGCGCAACATAATTATATAAAATAAGTATTGACTGCCTGCATAAAGGGGCCGCTCTACAGGGGTGCAACTGGGGGAAATTGCAGTAATTTATTATAACGGGGTTTCCGCCTTGTGATGCTTACTCCCTCCATACCCTTCGAGATTCGTAGATGCGCAGTAAGTTTTCATAGTTTGGTTCCGTCTGCTGGGGCCCCCTAGGGGGTAATCGGGTAAAAACTCACCACACAATTTATTTTCTTGTCAAAATGTGGATGCATTTATAAAACGGGTTTTGTTACCCTAGCGCTGAGCTGATAATTAATCAGCCAACTGATTATAAAGCCCTGCCTAGCGCAAAGGGGCCCCTCTACATGGGTACTTGTCGTTTTTGTCATATGTGCCACAACAACTAATTTCCACCCCCACAACCACATAACTCCATAAAGCAAGTAGAGTTGTATAGGCCCTCTTGTTTCTGTTAGGAACTTGAAGATCTGCATCAATATTTGCATAGAAGATGAACTGCTAAATGAACCTTTTTTCTGGTCAAACCATGCATATTAGCACAATAAAGGTCACACAATCTCAATTTTAGTAAAGTATCTACATTAAATGGGTTGTCAAAACGATTTGGTGCACAAAATCGTTTTCTTCGGTAGAACAGTTCAAAATCATATCACAAAACAAGAGGTCCATGACATTGAAACGCTCTCCTGAAAATCTGAACAGTGTTTGTTAATCATAGAACACTAAAGCTTTTTTGTGGCCATGTTTGAAGTCCAAGCAGCCCTTACAGTTGTCAGAGTAAATACATTTCAATATTTGTCAAATGAAAATCATTTTTGTAACAAGAGTAACATTCATGTAAATTTTCATGAAAATCCTTCCAGTAGTTTCAGAGAAGTAGTAGCCTTAAGTTTTTCCTATATAACTCTATGTAAACAAAGATGGCCGTTAGCAGCCATGTTTGACATGAAATGAATTTGGTTAGTACGAACTACATGCAAGGCATTGGTAAAGGTTCCAAATCAATATCATGTATGGTTTTTGAGAAGTAGTCGTCACAAACTTGTATTTTTAAAATCTATTTTAGCCGTGGCGGCCATCTTGTATTTCCGGCCGACTTGAATTTAGGCTGAAATCAACTAGACGTCAAGAGCAACATTCCTGTGAAGTTTCATGAAAATACGTCTAGTGATTTCAGAGAAGGTGCCACAAATTTTCCTATATAACTCTATGTAAACAAAGAAGGCCACTGGTGGCCATGTTTGACATCGAATTGAAATGTCATGCCAGTCATTTTGGGAATGGTTCCAAATCAATACCACATATAGTTTTTGAGAAGTAGTCTCCACAAAATTGTCTTTTTAAAGTCTATTTTAGCCGTGGCAGCCATCTTGAATTTCCCGCCGACCTGAATTTTTGGTAGGATCAACAAGACAAAAGCAACATTCCTGTGAAGTTTCATGAAAATCCATCAAGTAGTTTCAGAGGAGTAGTCGCTACAAGCTTTTACTACACTGAAAGGAAAAAGAAACGCAGGGTGCGTATTTCCGCTATATATTGCATATACTGCACACTTATTCCATATATATTCCAAGGAAATCCCAAGATGTTTTGTAAAAAAAAAAAAGTGCAGTTAGTAAGAGAAAGGACAAAACTGTGATGTTGTAGACGTTTTAATCACAGTACACGTTGTAACAAGAAATTCATAAATGCTGAAGTTCCTCTTTGAAAAATTGAGCCAGTTCAGTAGTATTTAATGTTAAGTGATTGCAACATTTAAAGCCTAAGTTTGCTCACCTGCTTGAGCCAAATACGTATTCTGACGATAATGAAACTTTAAAGTGGTAACCATTGGTGTGTTCAGTGTTGTTTAAACCTTCTTTCTAAAAGGACAGGCCTAATGTCGCCCTGTATCATTCGATTAGTAGTAGCATATTAAACATACAATATATATCGAAATACGCACCCTGCGTTTCTTTTTCCTTTCAGTATATATAACTCTATGTTAACAACTAGAAATTGTTATTGTCCATGGGACAAAAACGTATGGCTCCCCAAATAGCCCGAACAGGCATAATTGACGACTCTAGGTCCAACCGTCCTCTATTGATCTGAGATCGTTTTGATATTCAATATTCCTGTGACTGTATCTACTATCTGTATCAGTAAGGCCACATAAAAAAAATATGTGTGGTTGAGGTAACCCGATCGACCCTATTATTTTAAGGGGCCGACCCTAAAACTTTTTATGCAATAATTAAAAAAAAAAATTAAAAAAAAAATAATAAAAAAAAAATATTTAAAAAAAAAAATAAAAAAATAAATAAATAAAAAAATAAATTAAAAAAAATAAAAAATCAATAGGGGTCATCTACTGGTCATGACCAACCATCCTTCCAAGTTTGAGGACCCTAGGTCCAACCATTCTCTAGCTGTTGATCGGACATCGTTTTGATAGTCAATGTCACCGCAACCTTGACCTTTGACCTAGTGACCCCAAAATCAATAGGGGTCATCTACTTGTCATGACCAACCATCCCTCTAAGTTTGAGGAACCTAGGTCCAACCATTCTCTAGTTATTGATCAGACATCGTTTTGATAGTCAATGTCACCGCAACCTTGACCTTTGACCTAGTGACCCCAAAATCAATAGAGGTCATCTACTTGTCATGACCAACCAACCTTCCAAGTTTGAGGACCCTAGGTCCAATCATTCTCTAGTTATTGATCGGACATCGTTTTGATAGTCAACGTCACCGCAACCTTGACCTTTGACCTAGTGACCCCAAAATCAATAGGGGTCATCTACTTGTCATGACCAACCATCCTTCCAAGTTTGAGGACCCTAGGTCCAACCATTCTCTAGTTATTGATCGGACATCGTTTGTGACACAGACACGCACGCAGAGAAACAGACAGACAGAAAGTGTGGGGGAGCCATAAAAATGGCCGCTAGTAGCTGTTTTACGTCATTTCGTTAAGGACCAACATCCTGCCATGCTGAACATTTTAGAAAAAGTCCCATATCAATATCACATAGTTTTCAAGAAGTAGTCATTACAATTATTTTTTTTAAAAATGTATTTAGCTTTGGCAACCATCTTGGATTTCAGATCAACGGGAGTTTTTGCTAGGATCAACTAGACATTATGGGCAACATCCCTGTAAAGTTAACACCCATCAAGTAGTTTCAGAGTAGTCGCTGCAAGTTTTTACTATACAACTCTGTGCAAACAAAGATGGCCGGCAGCCATGCTTAATGTTGAATCAAAATGGTTTTGACAAGGACCAACATCATGTCATGCTGATCATTTCAGAAAAAAAAGTCCCATATAAATATTTCTTATTTTCAAGAAGTATTCGCTAAAAACATTTTAGCTCTGGCGGCCATCTAACATCTTGAGTTTTTGCTCAGAATAACTAGACATTATTAGCAACATTCCTGCAAAGTTTCACGAAAATCCATTCAATAGTTTCAGAGGAGTAGTCGCTAGGAGCTTTTGCTATATAACTCTATGTAAACAAAGAGCAGACCAGACTCTATTGTGCCCATCGCGTCAGGGTTCCACCGTTGTGTTAGTTGGCACTTGTGTCATTCTAGACGGGGTTCCCTCGACGTGTTCGTTGGCGGACGGTCGTTAAACCTTAGAATTAACAACAAAATGTAAACAAAGATGGCTGTTAGCAGCCTGTTTAACGTCGCACCAAAGGCCAGCAGAGCTTATGGCATGGTGAGTTGTCCGTCCGTTAACTTTTGCCTCATTAACACGATAGGGCCTTCATTTTTCATCCGAACTGTTTCAAACTTTACCAGATTGTTGATACCAATGAAAGCTCGGATGAATTAGAAAACCAGCCAGTTCCGACCAGTAACATGGCCCTTGATTTAGTTAAAATTGCTATATTTTGCCTCGCAAACGCGATAGGGCCTTCATTTTTCGTCCAATCTTTTTCAGACTTTACCAGATTGGTGATATCAATGATAGCTCGGACGAGTTTGAAAACCAGCCAGTTCGGACCAGTAACGAGTTATGGCCCTTGATTTAGTTAAAATTGCTCTATTTTGTCTCAACGCAATAGGGTCTTTAATTATATATATAAATTCATTTTTCAATCTTTTTTCACTTTACCAGATTGCTGATATCAATGAAAGCTCGGACGAGTTCGAAAACCAGCCAGATCTGACCATTTGTACTGGATTTATGGACCTTGATTTTCTGAAATATGCTATAATTTGGCCTCGTTAACATGATCGGATCTTTTTCAAATTTACACGATTGTTGATATCAATGAAAGATCGGATGAGTTCGAAAACCAGTCAGATCGAACCCATTTGCACCAGAGTTATGGCCCTTTAGTTAAAAATGCAGTGTTTTGCCTCGTTAAGATGACAGGGCCTTACATTTTCATCCATCTTGACCAAACTTTACCAGATTGTTACTATCAATGAAATCGACAAGTTTGAAAACCAATCAAATCGGATTAGTAACACCGGGGTTATGGCCCTTGAATTAGTTCTTTGCCTCATGAAGACGATAGGAGATTCATTTCGCCGGATTTCAGTGAAACTTTGCAGGGATTATCAGTACCAAGCCTAGTACATGTATATATATCGTCACGGTGTTCCGGCTGAATGATCTGGTGGAGTTTTAGCCCTTTAAAGGTTTTAATACACAAACTTTGGACTATTTCTCCTGAACCCCTATCCTGATTTCGACGAATTTTGTTAGGGATGATCAGTACCAGGTCTAGTTGCGTATTCTCGATTTTGCCATCATCAAATCTCATTTTTCGCGAGATTTCGAGTTCGGGGTGTCCCAACACTAACTCCGTATAGTGAATATACAGTGTTTATTTGTTTTACACACATCGTCATGTTCCGGTTGAATGATTTTTGGTGTCCTTATGGCCCTTTAAAGGTTTAAATACACAAATTATGTCGACTATTTCTCATGAACCCCTGGTCGGATTTCAATGAAGCTTTTCAGAGATGATTGGTACCAAGCTTAGTTGTGCATCATCACCGTGTTGCAACCGAAAGATTTTTGACAGAGTTATGGCCCTTTAAAGGTTTTAATACACACTATTTGTCCAGATTAGTTCTCCCGAACCCCTGGCCAGATATCAATGAAACTTGGCAAGGAAGATCAGTATCAAGCCTAGTTGTGCATATCATTGCCTTGATCTGGTCGAATGATTTTTGGCAGAGTTATGGCCCTATAAATGTATTAATACACAAACTTTGTCCCGACTAGTTCTCCTGATCCCCTGGCCCTATTTAAACGAATCTTTTCGAAACGAAAGATTTTAATACATTAACTTTGTACAAGAGTAGTTCTCTTTCAGCGAAACGTGGCAGGGATGATCAGTACCAAGACTTGCTGCGCATGCCATCGCCATGTTCCGGTTGAATGATTTTTGACAGAGTTATGGCCCTTATACACAAACTTTAGCTTCAGCCAGTACAGCGTCCACAGGCCTTGTTTGGTCTCTGGTTTAAAAAGTTGTCGGCCATCTTGGATTTCATATCAAGGTGAATTTTTGCTGGCATCAACTAGACATGGGCAACATTCCTATACAGTTTCGTGACAATCCATCAAGTAATTTCTGATGAGAGGTCCAACAAAAAAATATTTACGGACAGACAGACAGTCAGACGGATGATGCACCATAGTATGCATAAGTTCTGCTGATCTGTGATCAGTAGAGCTAACTAGCCTTCTTTGGCAGGAACAAAAAGCAATACATCGCAATGGTTACCAACTTTATTTTTCCAATTGTAACAATTCCATGTCAATTCTGGGAAACAAGTGAACACAATAAGACACAACTAGAAGTATATGGACATAAATGAAGTAAATATATACAAACTGCTAATGTGTCTGGCAATGTTTTCCCCGACCAGTTGAGTGGCAGGCAAAACCTGGGTAATTGTGACATATTTCCACACCGAATGTATTTTTTCATCGCTACAACAGTTTATCCAATTCTTCAGGGTGTGTGTTTTAATAGTATCAGTTTAGCACGTTAGGTCATATATGACAGTCATTGTTTTTTTTTGGAAGAGGCAGACCACCTCATATTTCCTGGGTAGAACCAGTACTGTCTACTTTTCGCCATTCCTATCTATCAACACTTTCTCAGATGGGAAGTCGAGCTCCCAGTGAGATTCGATTACTATCCACACCACAAAGGCGCTTCCTCAGGGTGGGAATACAAAAGCTGGACTGTGTCTAATTTCCAAACATGGCATGTCATTATTAGGCTAAATCCCTGTATACCGGGATAGACTTTTGTCTAATCCACAGGTATGTTGACATTCTACTAAACTAAAATAACTGTAATATAATTTTGTCAAAATACACACTTGATCCTTTGGCCAAACCAATCATCTAATAAATTTGCCAAAAATAACTGATACAATTAATGCACACAAACAAGTTTTAATATGAAATGAATTTAACCAAATGTATTAGCATTGCTTATTATCAATGGATTCTCAACAAATGTTAATTATAATAAACATTAGTGAAGATTAAAAAAACACAAAATGTAACCACGCTAAAAAGTTGAATGAATTTGTATTGACAAAAACTCCCCCTTATAACATTTGATTTTTTACTTTTATCCTACACTACTCAAAGTTTGCTAAGCACCAAACCACTCACTTTCAACTTCACAATTTCACGCCAAATGCAGTGGAAAACTGTATTTTGTAGGGCGGACATGCAAAAAATACAGCAGAATTTTTTTCCGAATGAATTTTTGACAACAAAAGAATGAATTTTACATAAATTATTCGTAAAGAAAAATTACTAGTTGAGTTTTATGATATTGGTAAAAACAAGCCACCATTAACATGTCAAACTGAATCGTTGGTGTTTAGCAAGCTTTGAGTAGTGTATTTCAAAAACAAGTACTTTCAGATATTACCTACATATAGAAATGATTGAAGTAATCATATGTACAAGAAAAACAATGCATCTATGAAGATATTTCACTCTGTTTGAAGACTCAAGAAATACTGACTGCATTTTTGTTTATCATTATCGGTATATTCAACAATGAAAAATACGGAAATGTCTGTACAACACAATACAATATGTTATTCAATTAATAATTAAGATGTATGAAGGTGATGTAAGATGGTGAATGATAAAGCATACAATCTGCCTTAATCACACATCAGTCAAACAGAAATATATTTCCCCTTGTGGCAATTTGTGTCGCATCATCACCCATATGTACAGCAATAGACAACGTCGGGACCACAACAGCAATAGAAACAGTAATAATTAAAACTATTCAAACAGAGTCATATTCAAATATTAATACACAAATCATTAACGGGAATTTTTTACAGGTGTACATTTTGTAAAGCAGTGATTTACAATTAAGCTTTGCACTTCGTTCCATTTTCGTTACATATTCCTATATATCTATGCAATCCACTATACTGCAACACCAAACTAGTGCCTTCTAGCAATCATGAGTTCTAGGTCATGTTTTAATCACATCACATAGGCCTAGCTATGCTAGGTTATTACAACTCAACTTCATGAAACTGCTGTAAAAGCAAAGCTTTTAAGAAGTATATGTATAATGAAAACATGGCTGATTGGTTAGCAAGATTAGTATACATGTTTGCCAATGAAAGGTAGATTTCATTACCTTTAAAGCAAGATTATTTAGGGTGCAGGCCCTTTTGACACATAAATGACTGGATATTCAGGGGTTTTCCCCTATTTTAACAAATGATTAACCACTGGATATGTACAGATTTCACTTTCTTTTCACGCGATAGCAGCATCAAAAAATGTTAATCTGGGCATTTGAGACCTGTAAACAGTTTAAGACAATCTAACAAACAAACCTTTTTCTTTTTTATGAAGAATATAAATGACAGGATGTGTAGGGACCCATCCCCCACATTTTTTTACTAGTAAACAATGCTATCAATAACAGGATGTTTCGAGCATTTAGGCCCTATAAACACATCACATTTATTTTGATGCATTCAAGTCTTCGTATTTCTTGGTGAGACTTTTCTGCCGGTGCAATTTACTCTGGGTGTGTTGTGCATACTGTGTTTCCGTGTTCACCGTCACATCGCACATGGGGCAGTAATACTTGCCACTGGGCGTGCGAAAGTTGCTGAAATCTACGTTGGGCTTCGGTCTGGGTGGGCCCCGATCATCACCCAAGTCCCCGCGACCACGCCCGAAGCCCCCTTGACTGGTTAAACCTGATAAATGAGAATGTCATTAGAATTTGTATTCCTTTTTATTTTCTGAACTTTCCATTTTAAACAGCAAAGGTGTTCTAAGTAAGACCTGTTGTACCTTTCATTCGAGACTGGATGCTTTCACTTTATTAACACTTCACATTACAAATTTTGTTCACAAAGTGATTTCTATTTTCGAAAAATTATCGATTTGAATCGTAGCCTTTTGCGTAATAATAAATTGAATCAGTTGAAATTTTTTTAAATAATAGCAATGTGTAATATTCCTATGCAAATGATGAGGTACAACATTTCCGTAAATACACTCTGCAGGTGAATGAGTCTACGCTATTTCGTCCTCCATCCCTATTTAAGCAGCGTGAGAACTAGGCATCACCTAAATGCTAAAGGAGACTGCAACTTCATCAATCATTACTTTATAAACAATCAATCACAACAGCGCTTCACGTTGATTTCAACAACAGCACCTAAAGGACACTGCAAAGTTCAGCATCAGTCTATAAGTATTTTATCATACACAATGATACAGAATGTTTATTACAAGACATGGCGATCCTTCAGCAGCGCCTGCAGAACGGCAATCAGATTATCGGGTAGAGCATATGCAACCTTTTCCCTCTTTGCTCTTTCTTAAACTTTGCTTGTCGCTTTTCTTCTTTGGCTTTGGCCTCGGCGGCCAGGGCAGCCTCATCTTTAATTTCCACAGCTGTTGGCGTATCCCCAAAGAATCCCTCTGGTCCTTCAAAACGTCGGGTGAACCCCTCATTTGGGGGTGGTTCCTTGTACGGTTTCACAATAAAGCCTTTAGGGACCTTCTGACCTACAAAAAGAGAAAAACCGTATAAGTTTAGTAAATAGTTTATTCAGAGAGGTGGTACCAATGTTACTTTGTAGAGTAAAACTCACTTAAAACTCTGATCGGCAAATATATTTGGAATCTCTTTCCTTTCACTTTTCTAATTAATGTTTTAGAACAGACAATTCATGACAATTTAAGATAGTCTTCCTCCAGAACCAACAGCCTCATACTGACACTGCCTCTGCGCTGGCCAAGGAAGAACATTAACTATCTGAAAACAAAGCTGAATGAGTGAAATATTTGTTCAAAAATGGTCCATTTTAGACTGGCTTTGGAGTTGCTATAAGAAGTGAGTTTTACTTGACTAGTATTGTGGAACCAATCTTGACTGATGTCATCAATGAACCATGCTTTACACCAGCTTCAGAGAATGAGTTTTAAAGGTTATTATATATGGTATTTGTCGATGAAACTTGGCAGAAAAAGTTGTTGTTTTTTGTTGTTATTTTTTCATTTTCTAACAGAAAGTATTTTCAGAGAGATGAAAATGCCTTTATATGTATTTAGGAAGGGCAAAGTTACTCTACGCAAAAATACCGATTTGAAACTTGTGGCTTTCTGGGCTATTGTTTTTTGTTTTTATGAGCAACTTTGTTTTACTTATTTTGCCTATTAATGTTCATGGTAGGGATTTCTTTATTTCCACTGTCCCATTTTATTTGGATGACAGTAGGATGAGTGTGTGGTTTGGTGTACCCTAGAACCTGGTTTAAACCCCCACAGCGGCCTTTTTTGCCACATACCGTTCCAGGGCGGTATCGCTATTGTCCACCTTTTTTGTGTTTGTGACATCATATGCCTTTATTCCTTATTAACATTGCCATTTATGTTTGTTGTTTTGCGTGTTCTGTGAAAGCTGCATTTCCTGTTCGACTTTTATACTTATTTTTTTAAATGTTTTAGCTCTCAAAATTTGTATCATCTGACAACAACAAGAAACTCAGAAAATGAATTAGTTTTGTTGCCCAACTGATCCGCTATGTCTAGGAGATTTTACATGTTCAGCTGTCACAAATTAAATATATCAGATACCCGTAATGAAATACTGCAAAATTTAAACCAAAGCAAATCCAACTAAACCTTGTGAAAAGCATTTCACCATTGTAGGGGTTTTACTATACTACTCAAAGTTTGCTGAGCACCAAGTTTTCAGGTGGCCGGTTTTACCGACAACAAAAAACTTATTTTTTAAAATTAATTTGTGTGAAATTATTTATTTTATTGTCAAGTATTATTAAACAAGAGGTCAATGACCTTGAAGCTCTACTGATAGATTTTGATAGCTAGGTCAGCATTCCTGTGAAGTTTCATAACAATCTGTCAAGTAGTTTCAGAGGAGTAGTCGCTACAAGTTGACGTTTTACTATATAACTCTAGGTAAACAAAGATGGCCACTGGCAGCCATGTTTAATGTCGAATCAAAATAATTTTCGATAAGGACCAACATCTTGTCATGCTGATCATTTCAGAAAATGTCCCATATCAATATTACTTACAGTTTTCAAGAAGTAGACGCTACAAACTTATTTTTTAAAAATCTATTTTTAGCTTTGGTGGCCATCTTGAATTTCTGGCCGATATGTAATTTTGCTAGGATCAATGAGACATCAAGAGCAACATTCCTGTAAAGTTTCATGAAAATCCGCCAAGTAGTTTCAGAGAAGTAGTCGCTACAAGTTTTTACTATATAACACTATGTAAACAAAGATGGCCGCTGGCAGCCATGTTTAACATCTAATCAAAATGATTTTTGACAAGGACCAACATGCTGATCATTTTAGAAAAAGTCCCATATGAATATCACTTATAATTTTCAAGAAGTAGTCACTACAAACTTGTATTTTAAAAATCTATTTTTAGCTTTGCCAAGGAAAATGAATTTTTGCTAGGATCAACTAGACTTCATGGGCAACATTTCTGTAGTTTCAGAGGAGTAGTCGCTACAAATAAAAGTTTAAGGACAGACAGACAGACGGACGCCGCACCACGGCATAGTCGAGCTAAAAACAATCTTCTTGTGTATTTTTGCACGACAACCTACAAATAAAGTTTTGTGCAGTATTTGGGCTGAAAGGCGAAAAAGGTTTGGCGCTTAGGAAACTTTGAGCAGTCAGTTTTTTCTTTCTTATATAAGTGGTATGAAAATTGGTATCATTCCCAATGGTAATTTTTTTTGTTTTTTTCCCAATTGGAGTGAACAGATTCCCAATAAAAAAAAAAATTGTAATTACTTTAGAGTCAGGAACTTTAAACAGAAAAAGGGGGGAAAACGTTTATACTTTTAGAGAAGGGTAATGAAATACAACAAGGGATGGCAAAGTATTTAAACATACAATACTAGTGAAAATTTCCGAATTTAAGGCAAAACAACGCAGATTTTCCCAATTGAATGGGTACCGGTACCGTTCCCAAAAGGATGAAAAAATCTATGGTAATACATGTATATATATACACACAATTTACATGACTTATTACCACGCATAGCAAGGTTCTGTGAAATATATGGTCGAGGCAAGTGAATTTAACAAAAAATGTCAAACTAGAAATGTCCCCTCTGCAGACTATCTGCTGAAATAAGGTCATAATGATGAACATTAACAGCGTGACGATGACAAAGACTTCACACTGTTACTTCCTACTAAGTATCGCCAAAATACGCAGGCAGTTCAGAAGGAGTACTCCGAACAAGAAAGTGTCATAGGTACAAACTAACATGTTCCTTTACAAACGACAGTATATCCCTTTTGCACCCCACCCAACATATATGGCTGAGGAATAAAAACAAGGAATATGTTGCTGCTACAATGTATACAAAAGCAATCCTGCTACCTCAAAATTCATTACCATTAAAAATATGAGGGTTGTTTATTAACTGCCTTATTAAAAGTTCTTAATGAGGACACTTTAAAGGCTGGTAAAGCTCACTAAAACGGCAGAGCTAAAGCTGCTTTTGCATCGTATATTAGACTAGAAGGGTATTCCACAGAACACTTGTGTTGCCTGCCGTGTGCTTATTTCAGTTATGAGCTTGGTTAGGTTGCAGGTTAAAGTTTTATGAAAGGGGGCATAACTCTGCCAAAATAGAAGTCAGAGTTATTGGACATGTGATGATATACCTTGAGGTAAGATGAAGATGTGTGTGGAGTTTCATGAACATAGGTCAAATACTTTTCAAGTTTTCAATGTAATAGGCTGAAAGTTAAAGTGTGACAGACGACGTACAACGTGATCCCTAAATGTCTGCCATGCTATGCAGGCAACACAATAAAATAACTTATTAAACACATCCTTGTAGGCATAGCAAATTGACGTATTATGAGCTTAAATAGAACAATGGTCGAGCTCCTGCTATTTAACAGTGCCAAGCATCTACTGGAAAACAGATTAATATTTTAATGTACATTTAAATGTCATGCCAAGGAAAATTATCAATAAATATAAAATCGATGGATATGAAGTGAGAATAAAGTGAAAAAGGGAGAAAACAGGTGTTGAAAGAGTTGAGGTACACCTGCAAGAGAAACAGAAACAAAATTATTTCCAGCCAAAGACCAATAATTCTGTCAAAAAAAGTAATCATTTTGTTAGGCATTATTGATCAACAATAGTCAGTCTAGGGTCTCCTGGCTATCCATTACTCTCTTCTGTGATGGCAAGCCATGCTGCATACAGTAAACTAAAATATGGTTAACCATCACGCTTCAGTTTCATGAACTGACCACCAGATGGCACGTTAACAGACGAGAAGGGAGTATTTATTATTCTGCATGGCAAATTAGTGACAATTTTCAACATTTGAACTTTCGCTTTTAATCAACATCATCATGAATGCTTATGTCCTGCTTATTTTCTACTGGACAAAAGTGAGTGAAACAAGGCACAACATTGAGAACGACGAGTATAAATAACTGCTCCCGAGTTGGTACGACATTGCTAACCATCCCTAAAGCATAAAGCAGCGGTTATGGCTGACCATCAATTTCCTTTCGAGAAAGCGAAACTGTGTTCACTTTGAAGCCGCATAACAGCGATTAACCATACGAGACAGAATAAATATTCCAACAGAAATGCAGATTAACGAAGTTTCAACAAACTGGCCGAAAAATTGTCATTGTTTTATGACCATTAAGTAGCAAAATCGGTGTTAGAACTTCATCTTTTCCTTATCAAATTCCATGCTCTCTGCCTGTTTTCTGCCATTTGCGATTTCGCAACTGGTTATCCGATTCGTTAAACTTATGACCGGTAAAATGGGAGACGAAATTCCCACGATTTAACAGCGAAATTTTGATCCCAAAAATGTCCTGGCTATCCATCACTGTGTCGTGTTATGGATAGCCAGGAGTCCCTAGACTGACAGTCACAAAACAAAAATATATTACATCAACCATTTACCAAGATGTCCAAGAGAGCCCCAGGCCGCTCTACTGGTAATAACACGACTCTTTCAGAGCTGTAGATAATTTCTGACTGCAATGAGTATTTACTCATCAAATTCAAAATGAATGAGTAACAAGGAACTCGTTCAGTGTAAACAATTAATTTAATAGTTCATGCTTTCAAAATGGATTGAATTTATACATTTTAAAAGAAACAACTATTCTGATTAAATGGAAGTTAAATAAAAACAAAAACACTGTATGACCTTAATATCAGACGCATGAACAATTTTCATTATGTAAATATGGAATAAACTGTTTCACAGGACAGTACATGCAAATATAATACTCATGATTTTTAAAAGTTATGAGTTTTTGTAGTAAGTTGATGAGTAATGATACTCATGATTTAAAAAAAGTGAGGGGTTTTGTAAAGAAAGTATGAGTACAATACTCAAAAACTCAGCTTATCTACAGCTCTGTCAGTCTTTATAACAGAGACGAAGTGACGTATGGTAGTGTATTTGCGATGCAAAATACCCAAGTATTATTAATGAATATAATCTGATAAGCAAAATCAGAAACAGCTTTCTAAAAAGCAAAATCAGAAAATAGTTTTCTTTTTCCTTCCTAAGACATATTCCCCTTTTATATATATAACCAGCACATTTGTCTAGTGTGATTCACTGCCCAAGGGCTGGACTGGATGTGCAAAATTCACGACTTAAAATCATGGTGCATGATACACTTCTATTGACGATGTACACAAATATCAAGTTTCATTTAATATTGATTCGCACGTTTTAAGTATTTATGTGGTTTAGAACGATGGTAGTAAATGACAAATTTCATGAAGCGGGTTTTATTACATTTCTATGGGTGAAAGATTGGGATTTCTCAGTGAAAGAATATTGATAATCGCTAAATATTAATAACTAACTCCGAACACAAAAATAACTACTCTCGTTCGTGAAAGGACCACACGTCTACCATCTCGTGAAGGATTTCCCTATAATCGATACCAGCAGTTAAATAATCTCTATATATTGTAAAAATCCTCAGCAGCAGCTTACTATCGTGTTCAAGCAAAAATTATAATCTTATAAAATTGACAACCAAACTGATGAAATATTATTTGCTTATTTTGACGTTATCAAGGGCAACTAGAACTATCACTGATTAGGTGATGAATACCCCCGCTTAGATTTTAAGTCAAACAAAGGGCCATAAGGTTGTCAGTTGTTATGTGTATATGAAGTTTGGGAACAACCCACTGAAAACTGTTTGAGGAATACAAGTATTACAATGAAATTGTGTTACGCGGTGATATGGGATGGGACAAAAATGTGTTACATGACAGGACGCGACGGGACAATGTGTGAAAGCAGGGGTACAACAACTCCATAATGTGTGCATTGATTGTGCTCACTTCCAAACATCTAAGATTTTAAAAAGAAATATTTAACTGGAAGAACATGTTTGATCTAAAACCATTTACTTAAGTTATACAAAGCTGAAACATAAAAACCGAGGGCAATAACTTTTTAATGCAAATGTCAGTAATGCTCATTGTGAATTCCTTCCTACATTTTAATGAAATAAAACCTTTAAATTAAACATGGTGAACATCTGAAACTGTTTACTAAAGTTATCGTATTCATAAGAATAAGCCAGCAAAAGACACAGTGACATTGTATACAAGCTCTCCTGGCCATTGGCCAGTAGAGCTTAAAACATATACGACATCCTTTCAATCCCATCTTTTTTCGGGATCATGTTTTGTGTATGCATTTCGATGGGATAGACAGTACACCGTTGCTATATAAAGAATATGGCGTTTAGACTTGTGTTGCATGTTAGTTGTTACAGTACATATGAAGGTTAAATCGCCTCTTTCATGTAAAAATGTAGATAATCAGCTAAATGATATTCCAAAACTTTGAGGGTATTGATTTTGACTGCAAATGCCATTTGGCGGGAATCTAGGGTGCCGTCATGTTAGTAGGACTTAACCAATATGGGTTCTTTTTAGACACATTTGAGATAACATTCCATAAATTAATGGAGATGTTGCGAATGGACATCATTTATGTTCGTTTAATCGCGATTGAACAAGATTTACACTTAGAAAGGTAGGTGCATTAATTGTTATCAAAATAACTTTTGGTAACCATAATCACGTTCTTATATAAATGAACTGTCAAGACACCGAGTCCTTGATGAAACATTAGTTTGGATTTTTTAAATTGGGGAGTTGGCTCCATTCGAGTCCTTTTAATGGTTACTCATTCATGTATGCTAATGCAAATTCAAAGTGTTTGTTTCTTAACTCGAGTTGTCACAACAAACCAGACGTATCACTGAAGGTGACAAATACCCCCGGGTCTGCGGGCCTGCATTCTTTATATAAACTTTAAGTAAACCAAAGGTTCATATTTTCAAATTAGAAGACCACGGCCTACATGTCGAGTCCTATTGTGAAGTAGTCTAGATTTTTTATTTGACCAACACCAATGTTCATCCCAAAAGATATTCGTTCCTTTCATACTTAATACTTAATTTATGTCATTAACAATGGGGGATGCATGTTGTAGCAGAGAATGCATGTGACCTGTATTTCGTTGAAAGTAGGTCACAGAAACCCAAAAATTCTGCATAATAATGTTAGATGCATATATATTGTAAGGACCATTATGGTGAAAATCCTGCAGGAAAGAAGCAAGATATGCATATCGTAGCAGAGACCCGACATGACCTACATGTCGGAATTAGAAGCGACCCAAATTTTACATGTAAGATACTTATAAGGAAATGCGGGTGAAGTTTGATGAAAATCCTGCATGAAAGAAGCAAGATACGCACATCCTAGCAGAGATCGGACATGACCTATATTTCGTCGAAAGTAGGTTACAGCAACCCGAAATTTTGCACATGATGTAAGATGCATATAAGGAACATTTTGGTGAAAATCCTGCAAGAAAGAAGCAAGATACGCGTCATAGCGAGACCGGACTTGACCTATATGTCGTCCAAAGTAGTTCACAGTGACCCAAAATGATCTTTTACAAAACCCTAAGGCACTGTATTAAAACTATGTGTTAATATGGGCCCTCCCCTAACCTTAATTATGTCTAAGTATAACGTCAGATATTCAACTGTGTCTATTTCATAAAATTTACAAATTTTCCCCATAACTTACCTGGCCTCATCCTATATCCGTCATCGACCCTCAGTCCTCCTACTGGCACCACATCTAAACCCTTTTCCGACAGCTTGGATCCTAAATCTCTGGACGCACGAGACTTATGCTTGGCTCCGTTGAAGTGAAGATTCAACATCTCCTGGGATGTAACTCGTACGTTACACATCTCACACAGGAAGTTACCCCTGGAAAACAGACGTCATATTGAACTTGTTAAATTTCACTGTCGGATGGAAATTTTAATACTAATTATTTTGATTTTTACATAAACTCATTTTGTAGTTTTGGAAACTGCAGAAAATTTCTAAACATATCAGGTTACTTGCTATAAAAAAAAAATCTGTTACCAGTGCTGTAATGTCCAAAAACAAAATACTTTGACATTCAAATCATATGACGTCAAGTGATTTATTTGGTAGTTAAAACCATGCAGAATAAAGTGCATGGCAAAAAACCAAACTTAATGAATCATTTTTTTCAAATCAAGGATATTATTGAAGTTAAAGCCGTAGTACTTGGACTGGAAGCATAATCATGAAAAATGCTCAACAGAATATTTACTTTTCATGTTTTCTTATGCTTGGTGGATACTAACCATGCATGTATCCTAAATTAGCACTAATAAAACAATACCTGACAAAAGCATGCCCCTTAGCAACAACACAATATTTGTTAGCAACAAAATATCGTCCCTTAGCAACTGAGCATTACAAATTAACAATTCAAATATGATCCTAAACAACAGTTAAATCTCACATCATCGAATATGTGTCACAAATTAACAGGACACCCGTCTCTATGCAGTTAGAAAATGTCTCCTAGCAACCAAAGTATGTTTCTAAGCAACAGAAGCAGCTACCACATATTTCATATTTACCACAGACTTGAATCTACAACAACACACTGCAACTTACAGGTTCGCTGGGTCTGGCATGGTGGCAGTCTTCATTCGTTTTTGATGGTTCTTCCCATTATAGTGCTGCTCTGCCTGCTGGGACGAAGAAAACTCCACGCAGCACAGCTTACAGAAATCTGTATCTTGAAGTTGCAAAGTAACACGCGCCTGTATACACACACACACATTGGTAAATATGAAATAAACCTCATTTGATAATATCAGAGCCTTTTGCAAAAAACTAAAGGAAGGGGACCTGTCCTTTAATAAGGGAAATTTAGCTTTTCTTTTTGCATGTAGGAGGAATTGTTCAGGTGTGAAGAAAACATATTACTGAACTTTTTTAATAGATGACAAAATAGTGAAAAATAATACAACAGGGTCAAATGGCTCTGAACTGCCCACCTAATGAACTTATCACATTGTACAACAGCAGTGGGTGAGACAAAAGTCTCTTGAAAGTTCAGAAGATGATTTTAAGCATTTTTTTTTATAAAACTTTCAGTGTGACTCCCATGGTCAACATTTAAACGCACTTAGCAGAGGAAAATAAACTTATGCTACAAGCAAACAAATAGACTAAAGTTCTTAGATTTAGACTCCTGGGGTGAGACCAAATTTCAACCCAGGGTCATCGTTTAAACAAACTTGTTAAACTTGTTAAAGGGTGTAAGCTGATGCTATCTACAAAATATTAGACATCTAGCTCTTATAGTTTCAGAATATTTTTTGAAGATATTCCTATAGCTCTGTGTTACAACTGTGAAAACAAATTTGACCTCAGAGCTACCATTTGAACAAATCTGACAAGAGAACTATAAGCTTATGCTACATGCAATATATGACAGCTCTAGTGGTTTCATACATTTTTTCCTAAGGTTTCCCAAATACATTTATGTAAAAACATGAACTCCCAGAGCAGGACCAAATTTAAACCAGGACCATCATTTGAACAAATTGGTAGATGGCCATTAGCTTATGCTACATGCTTCATGTAACAACGTAAAATGATTTTGACCCCCCAAGGTTTTTTAAGGTTTCGACTATTTACAGTAATAGTGCCCATTTTGGATACCCTGTTGATCTTATATGTACAACTTTCAGATGAACGACTGACAAAAAGTGACCAGAAATGCTAACTTGAGCCTTTGGCTCAGGTGAGATTAAAATGAAAACAGAAAATTAAATATAAGATTGGGTTATTTGTTCAGATCATAAGGTAGCTTAAATGTATTTTCTAAGGGAATACATTCTCAAGCCAGTGTCTGCCTACAAAAATCTATAGACTGGTTTCTGCTGAATATTTGTTGAAAAATCAACACCTGTGCACCGAGCATAACTCATTTTTCCATAGTCAAACATCTCCAGAATGTCATTCAAACAGATCCCAGCACACGGTTTATGTATCCTGGTTTAAAGTGGGCATCTTCTGTAACTATTCCTGTATATGAGGTATCGGAGATAATCTAAGGGTAGAATTTATATACACCACTGGAAATTAATGTGTTTGCTTTTAAATGTACGAGAGATTTTACTGGTCGAACAAAATCGACTTCGGACAGATGCTTAGAAATCTCAGATCAGGCCCCGACCACCAGACTATAAAAAGGCATCTAACCGAGGGTTCAGATTATTTGAATTGTCTTCAGACGTCAGCTTAGCAAATCTTTAAATATCACTTTTATGGGATATGCACTATTGAACAGAGAAATGATTTGTTTCCAACCATGAAATTTTACAGAATGTTATTGACCAACTACTGACTATCTGCCATCAAACATCAGATTTCATCAGACAGAAGTTGCATCAAGCTAACACTGTCGTATATGTGTATTAGTGTTTATTTATCCTAGCTGTATTGCACGAGGCATATTAGCAACAGACCTCAGTTTTAGTCTCATCCGAAGGAATGGTCAGGTGTGAAATTCTTTTTCACGTATTTCGAGAATTAATCCAAAATTCAGTCCTGGCTGGGATAGAACGCGCGATCTCTAGTTTACTAAACTGAATTGTTAACCGTTACACTTCGGCGACACATGCTAACACTGTCAAATAGGTCAAGTTCACTCAGAAATTTGTTCAAGTAAATAATTAGTTTTTAAGTTTGTCCTATAATTAGATGACATCAGAACGGGCAGCAAAAACATGCTTCAACTGGTTTGTAGCGAAATAATGGTTTAGATTAATCTTTTAAGATGAAAATATATCGCGAGATTCAATGTGTCAACAATATAATGTGTGTTTCTGGAACAGGCCAAATATCAACCTTCCACCCCTCGCGAAGCCCCAGCCAGACAGATCCTTTTTTCAAATGCAATGTTACATATAGATCCTTTTTTTTCAAATGCATAAATTACATAAATAATAGTCAAAGGTATAAATTTAAGTAAGTTACATTGTCACCTCAACAACTTGTTTAAGTACAATCGAGTATTTTTGAAACTGTTCTCCAAAAAAAACAAGATCTTGACAAGGTTTCATTATACTACAGTCAATCATCTCAGTGGCGATTACTGACTGCACAATTTGGTACAGAACACTGACGTACACAGTATGTGGGGTTGAGTAAACAAAATGCTTAAATTGGTGGGCGAGTTCTTGGGAACTTCACTGCCACGATGTCAGAGGCTATGTAGAATAGTGATTTATATTGCGCAGGTCAACTTTTGCTTTATTTTAAAGTAAGCATATTATTTTCCAGTGGTGTAGGTTGATATTTAGATTTTTTTACTAACTTTTAACCTCCCAAAAAACAAATCTGTAACACAAATGGTGGTGGTTGCCTTGACAATGAGACAGTGTCTCTTAACAACAAATTGATACCACTTAGCAACACAATTACTGCCATAGACACCAAAAGGTGTCAACTATCCTTATTTTAAATAACTGCACTAATTGAAATCAGGACAGCTGAAAAAAGGCAGGATCTCTTGCCTTCAAAATGTAATCCTAGCGACTTCAGATTTTTCTTGCCCATAGTTTTTAGAATTTGTTGTGGTCCAAGTCCTTCACAGTGATTTATCTTTAACCTTATTTTAAGTCTGAGAGAAAACTATTTTGTGGGTAGATACTATTCAGAACATGAATTGCGCAAGTTTCTGTAAAAAAAATCAAAAAAATCTAGGCATAACTTGTTGATAAACTGAATACTTCATTCCATATGACACACAAACAGGAATTTACACAGATACCCTATCTAAAGGTAGACGTGAGAATCATGGCTCTTATGGTAGTATGTCTATGGTAGGTACACACCCTAAGGGCTATGATTCTCGCAGCTGATCTAAAGGATGATATATTTCTTAGGATGAAAAATAAGAGAACCCAACATAGATAGGTGTGTAGCAAACACATGCAATCATTGCTCCAAAAAGTATTTATATACTAGGTGTACCACGGAACATTTCTCACCTACCATGTGCTTATTTCAGCATGGACAATCTATTAAGATTGAAGACGTGATGCAGTAGGGAATGTAGGTAAAATACATTTCTTCAAGTTTTATCAATATTTTGACAAGTTATGAGCTACATGAAGGTCAGGCTGCAGGTTCGAGTTTTATGAAAAGGGACATAATTCTGGCAAAGTGAAAGTCAATCATAGTTTTTAGACATGTATAACAAAGTGATCCCTATTTGCAGTCTTCAGCTATATTTAACCTATTGTATAGGGCACTTGTTTCTGCCTTACTCCTGTCTTAAATTTCAGACACAATCTAACTGAAGTACTAAAAATTATAATCCTGGGATGACAGGGGCATTTTTAGTGGTAAATAAAAATACCTTGCTTACAAAATCGGTTGAGAAATGAAAAGTATCAGATGCCAATTGAAGTTGGTTTTTGATACAGCATTTTGAATGCAAAATTTTGCTCCTTTTTTTTAGAATAATTATTGCTATCCAAAAATTGCTTTATGTGTTTATTAACTATGGATATTTCTTAATCAAGGCAAACTGCAAGTTTTATCACAAAATAAAAGCTGACATAAGTTATTGCTTCTTTCATCTCAACAAGTTCAAAAAAGCATTTTGGTTGTAAAATATGTATGTCACAATCTATTTTTTTTATTTACTACTAACATTCCAGTGATATAAAATTTATATAAGTAGTGCCTAAATTGTTTATATAAATTTTGAAAATCCTTTCGCTAAAACATACCGAACAAACCAAACAATATATTGCAAATGATTGGTAAAAACCTAGCAAAACAAAACCGGGAAACTCCGTAATAAAAGTTAATTACTTGCAAAAAAAGGTTCTGAATAGTATTTACCAAATATATTTTTGTCTGACCAAAAATAAAAGCAATCACACTTTTATAAACCAGGTAAATATATTGATTCTTATTTTACAGCCCTGCTTTCCTTCAAGTATATACTTTGTCCATTATCAGCACATAACTCAAAATGTTAATTTTAATACAGTTTAAAATAATTTTAGAATTATTTTTTGTTTAGAATTTGCCATATCAAAAAGTAAAGGAACTCATTACTAAACGAGTAATGCAAACACTTATAATGGCCTTTTTTATACAAAATGGAACAATGAGTGTCTCTTACTGTCTTCTATATATACCACAGGAATTCGAAGAAAGTTCTACACGAGATTTTTTAAACATGTTTACATCATTTTATTTAACATATAACTTTGAATTCCTGTGTATATACTATGGACTCACTCTGATAGGAGAACACAGAGTTCCATGTTTTGAAGAAAAGAGCATTGTTTGTGCTTGCATTACTCATTGGTTAATGAGTGTCTTGAATTTCTGATGTGGCAAATTCTAAACAAAAAATAATTCTAACATGATTCAATACACTGTTATTAGAGAACAGTATAGGTTACATCATAATGAGGTCATATATATTAGTACACTGTTGGAAGTGCCATAAAAACAAATCAGATGGGCAGGTGAACCACGTTTTATTTAAATTTTAAAAGAAGACCCAAATTCTGAAGTAAAACAAACAACAGCATGGTCCTTTTGCGTCGGCATATATAGGGATGTATGGTTAGTCATCAGGGTCATAACGCAATGATGGTTTTGTGTAACCAACTAATGTTTCATTTTACATGAACAACCAATGGAAGTCAGTTGTTAAGTTATGCGTACATAGCCTATGTTACATGTTACATGGGCTTAAGTCAGGCATAACCACAGATTAGCATACAGTTAATGATACCGTTCTGGCCATGAGTTTCTCAAGATCTAATGTTACGCGCAACCAAAGTTAAGCATAACATAAGCATCTCATGTTGTTGGCCGTTATAGAAATGTGTAACATGTAACATAAACAGCAAATGAAATGAGTTGTATATATGATATGCATAACATAACTTTGAATACGCAAAACATATACTCCATAACTGTCATGACCAGAATGGTATCATTTATGCTATACTAAATTGTGGTTACGTGTAACTCAAGCCTATGTTACGCATAAATATTGTTGATGGTTGGTTGAATGGTATTTTACGTCATTTTCAGCACATTTATAGGCTATATTTGACGGTTGATTGTTTCATGGTGGTGTCAGATCAGCAACTTTTTCCCGGGTAGAACCAGTACTGTACATCACCCGCCATCCGTAAGATCACTCAACTTTGGTTACATGTAACATAACTATGCATTTCCAATGGTTGTTTATATTAAGCGCGACTGAAGTTGATCATGTGTAACCATCATAGTGTTACGACCCTGATGGCAAACCATAAACGGAGTCTCAATAACCTCTCAGTTCAGTGAGAGCTTAGTTGAGAAGGTGATGTACTTAAGTAATGTACATCACACTTATCTTCGGATTCATCCCTGCAAAGCCTACGCTTCCTTATTAAGAGGATAAAACATTCATTTCTATATTAAGGTTTACTACACCAGATGTTATAATGCATTGCAACACGAATTGAATTGGATTTAATAGTCGCAACAGCTAAGATCATATGGCGACTTTCCAGCTTCCACTGGAGGAAAACCCCAGGTGCCCCTCCAGGTAATTTCCGTGGACGGGCGGTCACCTGGGTAGAACCGACATTCCACAAGCCAGCTGGATAGCATTGCAACACAAACCACAAACATGATTGCAATACGTTACAACAATACAGTGTATGGAAATGTTAACCTATAGAATGTTTAATCGTCGTTGTTTTCACATTCACTTGCTAAGTAAGCAAAATTCAGCAGACGACAGAAAGCTTGCGACTTTGTGCAGACAAAGCTAGGACATGTTTAAACGGGATGAAACTATGGCCTTGAACTTGGATTGCTAGAGCAGACACACCTTAGAGTATACCAAAGCTTGTATTTGTATCGATGGTGGACCAAATAGTTAAATACAGGATCAAGGGTTATGTCCCCTTTTGTGTAATTCCATTGAGATTGCATGTGAAAAAGACAAAAATTAGAACTCAAATAATCTTGAATATTTTTGCATGATACTTTCAGTATATGTTTACACATTTTTCTAGGCAGTGCTACCCTTGAATTATTAATACATATTTGATAAATATGTGAATTAGTCAATACACACATGACCTTGAGTATGACATAAGCTGAGTATAATTGATCAATACAGACTTCATCAAGTTTGTATTTATTATTCAAGTATAGCAGTCTAGATAAAAGTGTAAACATATTAAACTGCAAGTTACATGTAAAAATATTCAGGATTATTTGAATTCTAACTTCTTTCTTTTGTTAATGCACTTTCAATGGGATTCCACAAAAGGGGACATAATCCGTAAGCCAAGTTCATTGATTGTGCAAGGAAGATAGTACAGAGTAGTAACAATACCTTTACTCCTCCTTACCTCCAGAGAACATCTTTAGGTTAAAATATTCGATACATACTTATTAATAATATTTTACTTAAAGGGAATGTAGCCCTATAGCCAAAAAATCTTTATTATTGAGAGTTCTGAAAAATAAGGTAAAAGAATTGTCAAAATTGGATGATACACAAAGAATTTATGACTACTTGAAGGTCGTTTTGAAACCTTGGTACTTGTTTTTCAGAACTCTCATCAATAAAGATTGTTTGGCTGTACATCCCATTGAAGTTTGGAAGAAAGATCACACTTTTGTTTTTATGCACTAAGAGAATTTCAAAGTTTTAAATAATAGCATCACGTTTTGGGCTTTCTAGTCATGTAAAAAAAATAAGATAAAAGAACTGACGAAAAAGGGGAAATGTTTTATAGCATAAAACTTGCAAAATGAATTTGTCTTTAGGCAATATGACTATATTCTATTATATATATATAAACTATTGCTGTTTTTTTCAAAACAAATCCATGACTCAGCCAAGTTTCATTTAAAGGGACACATGGCAATCTTGAAGTCTTTATCAAGCTTTAAAATTAGCCTTTCAGTTTATAAAACACTATCACTTTGACTTTAAATCTGCTTGCATTATTCAAATATAATTTTGAGTTGTCAATTTTCTTCATTATTCTACTAGGTTTGAATATATTATTGGTGAAATGTAATCAACAGTTAGTAATATGCAAAAACAATTAGCTTTATTCTGTTCTTATAATTAATATTTGTGACTGAACAATTGCAATTTATGAAGAACAATAGGTCAATGACCTTGAAGCTCTACTGATTGATTTTGATTTCAGGAAGTAGTCGCTACAGACTGGTTTTTTGAAAATCTATTTCTAACCGTGGCGGCCATCTTGAATTTCCGGCCGACCTGAACTTTTGCTAGGATCAATTAGACATTAAGAGCAACATTCCTGTGAAGTTTCATGAAAATCCGTCAAGTAGTTTCAGAGGAGTAGTCGCTACTAGTTTTCATTATATAACTCTATGTAAACAAAGATGGCCGCTGGTAGCCATGTTTAACGTCAAATCAAAATAATTTTCGACAAGGACCAACATCATGTCATACTGATCATTTTAGAAAAAGTCCCATATCAATATCTCTTATAGTTTTCAAGAAGTAGTCGCTACAAACTTATTTATTTTAAATCTATTTTTAGCTGTGGCGGCCATCTTGAATTTCCGGCCGACCTGAAATTTTTCTAGGATCAACTAGACATCAAGAGCAACATTTCTGTGAAGTTTCATGAACATCCGTCAAGTAGTTTCAGAGGAGTAGTCGCTACAAGTTTTTACTATATAACTCTATGTAACCAAAGATGGCCACTGGCAGCCATGTTTAACGTCGAATCAAAATAATTTTCCACAAGGATCACCATCATGTCATGCTGATCATTTTAGAAAAAGTCCCATATCAATATCACTTATAGTTTTCAAGAAGTAGTCGCTACAAACTTGTTTTTTAAATATCTATTTTTAGCTGTGACGGCCATCTTGAATTTCTGGCAGATCTGAAATTTTGCTAGGATCAATTAGACATCAAGAGCAACATTCCTGTAAAGTTTCATGACAATCCGTCAAGTAGTTTCAGAGGAGTAGTCGCTACAAGTTTTTACTATATAACTCTATGTAAACAAAGATGGCCGGGCAGCCATGTTTAACGTTGAATCAAAACGATTTTTGACAAGGATCAACATCATGTCATGCTGATCATTTTAGAAAAAGTCCCATATCAATATCACTTATAGTTTTCAAGAAGTAGTCGCTACAAACTTGTATTTTAAAACTCTATTTTTAGCTGTGGCGGCCATCTTGGATTTCACATCAACATGAATTTTTGCTAGGATCAACTAGACTTTATGGGCAACATTTCTGTAAAGTTTCATGAATATCCATCTAGTAGTTTCAGAGGAGTTGTCGCTACAAAAAAAAGTTGACGGACAGACAGATGGACGACGGACGCCGCACCACGGCATAAGCTCTGCTGATCTCTGATCAGTAGAGCTAAAAACTAAAGTGACGCTGCAAGTTTTTTAAAAACCAAGATTGTCGTGCGTCTCTTTAAGACAAAAATTAAAATGTTATCCTATAATAAATGTGTCTTCTGGAGGTCAGGAAGTTGTGCTATTTTTATGGGTAGGTGTTAAGTGCTATAAATAAAGGCAACTTACACCTTAATTTTAACTTTCCAGTTTCAACCCCCAACATTTGGTTAGTTAAAACATACCATCGTGCCAACAAAACTGAAACTATGCATGTTATGTGCCGAGAAAAGGACAAATTATAAACTTGAAGACTTTTAGCCCAATGTGAAACATTTTGTTACGGGCGGTGACCTTGAATCACAGTGATAGGAATTCTGGGAAATAATTGAAGAGTATACCAATTGTGAGTTTAGCTTTCCGAAGAGATGGTAAGTACTGCTAAATTAGGGCTCCTAAAAACAATAGGTGTGTTTCCATTAATGGTCAAGACAAAAATGTGTAGGTACATGTAGGTTGATTCACCTTTTTAATTGTCTCCTTCTTTTTTTCCCCATAAACAGAATCCGCAGCATCGTCGGAACCCACATTTGACTGATTACATTATAACTCCATTTATGGTCAAAGGAATGATAATCTAATCGATAAATTGTGGGTTCCGACAATGGGTCGACGGTTTAAAATGGGATCAGTGGGGGTTATTGGAAACTCACCTATTTTTTTATAGCTATACCATCAACGAGAGCAGTATATGGTAAATGTTATACTATACAGTCTCTGCTTTCTTTGTGTTTTGGAAAACCTCAACCAGGTAAAATGACCATTTAATGCATAAATACACCCCCATGCCTATTTACTGTAAAACAAAGCCAATCTCCATTTATCCAACCCTTTATTCCACAACAAAAACGGGGGCTACGGTGGCCCCCACATTCAATTTCATATCTGGTGATCACCCATTCTAGCCTCACTGGTGCTGCTGTTACTTCAGTGTGTCCTTAATACATATGGTGATGTAAACCAGGAGGTCCCAAGTACCTCCGAGCACTTTAAAGAACATCGGAACTTATTCGAACTCCGAGCATGTTAAAGAACACAGGAATTTATTCGATCTCCGAGCATGTTTAAGTTATTCTACCGCCGAGCATGTTAAAAAAACACAAGAATTTATCCGACCTCCGAGCATGTTAAAGAACACAGGAATTTATTCGACCTCCGAGCATGTTAAAGAACACAGGAATTTATTCGACCTCCGAGCATGTTAAAGAACACAGGAATTTATTCGACCTTCGAGCATGTTAAAGAACACAGGAATTTAGTCGACCTCCGAGCATGTTAAAGAACACAGGAAATTAGTCGACCTCCGAGCATGTTAAAGAACACAGGAATTTATTCGACCTCCGAGCATGTTAAAGAACACAGAAATTTATTCGACCTCCGAGCATGTTAAAGAACACAGGAAATTAGTCGACCTCCGAGCATGTTAAAGAACACAGGAATTTATTCGACCTCCGAGCATGTTAAAGAACACAGAAATTTATTCGACCTCCGAGCATGTTAAAGAACATAGGAATTTACTCGACCTCCGAGCATGTTAAAGAACACAGGAATTTATTCGACCTCCGAGCATGTTAAAGAACACAGAAATTTATTCGACCTCCGAGCATGTTAAAGAACATAGGAATTTACTCAACCTCCGAGCATGTGAGCATGTTAAAGAACCTAATGTTGGAATTTACTCGACCTCCGAGCATGTTAAAGAATACAGGAATTTATTCGACCTCCGAGCATGAAAAGGACAAAGGAATTTATTCGACCTCCGAGCATGTTAAAGGATATAGGAATTTATTCGATCTCCGAGCATGTTAAAGAACAAAGGAATTTATTCGCCCTCCGAGCATGTTAAAGGATATGGGAATTTATTCGACCTCCGAGCATGTTAAAGAACATAGGAATTTATTCAATCTCCAAGCATGTTCAAGGATACCGAGCATGATAATTTTTTGGTCAATTTATCTGTTTCAGTTGTAAAACACACATATTTACACTTTTGTATAGCAGTTTATTTACCATTACTTCTTCAGGCAAATGTAATTTAGCAAGTACCACTAGCATCAATTCAAGCAGAGTACCTCAAAGTACCAATTGAATGCTAAATTTTCATTTTGACATTTAGCTACTCCCAATGCAAACTGTTTCCATATGATGTGAATTGCTACAGAAATGCATATGGTGATACAGGAAGAGCCAAGTTGTGTACTCACACCACCATTAATTTACAGGAAGCAGGAAGTTTAGTAACTTTTCGATTGGATAATTATTTTTTATCTGTAATAGTAACTAACCCATACTATGTAAAAACATTCCAATGATAAAATAGAGGATGTACCAGTGTACCATTGCAGCAGTAGTTTAATTAATCTTACAATTTATATTTAATCACTTTATATAGATAATTCCTTCACTATGTCCAACAACAAATTTCAATTTATAGTGGGAGTCAATCAAGGGAGGTAATAAAACAAGGGAGGTAATAAACTATTTGGCTTTCCACTTCATCATATGTCTTTCCTGGCAATCTTACAATGTACGACCTTTGACCGTCTGAGTTAATATCAGCATCTTTAGTCTTTCAGTTAAGAATATACACACTGATATTATATTATATACATATATTGCATTGAAGAGAAGAGAAAAAAACAAGATGTTCCATGCTGTTCCTTTAACACTTGACCTGTAGGATCTTAACAGCTAAATGTATCATAACAGAAAGGCGACACAAAAAGTCTAGTGATATTTAATATTTATATTGTTCTAAATGAATGGAAGACATTTGTTGTTGAAGAAAATTGTCTGTGATTGATGGATGAATATTAATTTAATACATTTATCGCGCTTATTTGCGGGTTTTTTGCCCAATAAAAGGGTTACCCAGGCAGTGAGCCTGTTTGGTCTAAAATACTGTCAGGCTGAGGCACAAAGAGGCAGTTGCCTCGGTTAAATTTTGGGAATGTACATACTTAACATAAAAACAACTTCAATACCAATATATTATCAATCGTTCACAAAATATGTTGTGCTTAGAACTGAAAACACTGTCCGGGAAATTTAACAAAATGCAGGAAATCAACAAAATATGGGATGGAGATGGAGGTGAATGTCACCGGACCTCCAAATAAGGGATTTGCCTCGGTTAAATTTCAGGACTGGCTACGGGCCTGACTCTACATGTTTTTCTCTATCGGGATCTTGTTTGTTTCCGTACTTAACAGGTAACAAGCATAACATAAGGTGTGTTCATATATGTTTAGATTTTAAGTTGGAATATGTGGGCCAATTTAATATGAATACAGTACCTACATTACGCTATCATGAATAACTGATACAATGCATACGGTCCTCAATATTTAAAAGAACAGAAAATATTTTTTGGTATAAATATTGGGCAATAAATGAAGAATAATAACGCACAAGTCCGAGTTGTAAAAGACTAAAATTGCTGATTTTACCTCAAAGTCAAAGATCTGCTTGCGGTAATATTTTTTTCTTGTACTTTTTCTTTTGTTTCCTTGGATATATTTTTTAGTGAAAACTCACATATTAAATTCCTTAAAATCGCGGTAATTCTTCCCCCACCCCAAGCAATAGATAAAATATGAAGGAATGGTTACATCAATATATATTCTTTGTGTTAAATCACAAGACTTAACGAAGTGAATCACATTAAAAAAGCAATGTTTAAGGAAATGGCATATATATTTAATAACACAAATTCAGTAAATAGATTCAAAACAAGCTTTTACCAAGTTTTGATTCATTTTACAAAGGAGTGTCATAAAATAAATATTGACTTTCAACAGGCTTCCATATTCTGATTATTATATGGCACTCTGCAAAGCATCGAAAGTCACCAATGTGTTATTAGGCAACTTTATTGGACTAGTCGGTGTTAAATGACAAAATATATTTACGCATAGGATGTAACCCCTACAAACAATTCCAATGTCAGTCATTACCGGTATGACCATTGCTCCTTTTATTTATTAATTGTAAAACTGATTGTAAAACTCCTTCGGATCTCTAGGTCTGATGTTAACCATCCGTCTGGTTATTCTCGCTAGTACATGAGAGGCACATTTCAAAATCTGAAGTCTCTATGATTAACTTGAAGTGACGTTACAGGAGATTTTGACATGGAATTTAGAGTCTATCAAATGCTCATTCTGCAACTGTGGGTGAAACTAGAGTATTTATGAAATTAATTTTCCATGAAACATTTCTAGAAAGTAACCGACTTCATGGAATTTCAATGACATCAAGTAAAAGAAAATAGAAGTGTGTTGTATTTTTATTAGGTTTAAAAAAATAATTTTAAACCTGAAATTAAGAGATAATAATTAATCATCAGATAAAAACTGACATAAACCGTAAGTGAAAAACCCAAAAGTGAAGGAAAACTTCTGCAATGAATGGGGGTTTAACACATACTAGGTTAATTTGGAACCAACCTGAAAATGAGAGAAATGACTAAATTTAGCATTGATTAAAGGAAAACATTGAAATAAACTCAACAAAGGACAACAAATACAATGAGTAATGATAGGGGATGTAATGCACATTAGGTTGAATTCTATTTGATAAACACACATGTAGATGCAATGGTAATGTCCCCTTAGATATGCGTTAATTACGGTTTACCCCCCAAGCAAGACATGGTTCGTCTCTACACATAAATACATCAGGGGCCATTATGTCATTAGGAAAGAAATGAATAAATCTAGGGCTCAACACAGACCTGTTGTACGTTGGTCTTTATTTAGATATTAACCCTAAACCCGCTACATTATATATAATGGACTGTTCTTTCTTTGAATTAAGACCATTCCATTTATGTGACAAATGGGGAAAATGACAGATCAGCAGGACATTGTAAACCCTGATCAGCCTGCGAGAGTTACTCGCACCGGGTCAACAATGGACGCAAAGACTATTATAGTCGTGTTTCTATTATAGTTATGTTTCGTGTTTCTATTATAGTTATAGATTCGAGCATGGAATTCTATTATTCTTTATCGTGTTCCTATCTCGTATTAATTTATGAAAATCGTTGGTAACTGATTCAAAAGAAGTTTCTAAAGAGTTCTAAATTGAATTGGATTTTGTAGTTGCACCGCAATCTAAGGTCATATATATGGCGACTTTTCCAACTTCCATTAGTGGAAGAAGACTCCCAGGTACCCCTCTGGGCTATTTTCGTGCACAGACGGGCACATGAGTAGAAGCATCAACGTTCCGCTAGCTTCCTCACATATTTTTAG
>JAWPHD010019567.1:0-35161 GCA_037043455.1 Cyrtodaria siliqua | reverse complement strand
AGTCTCTGCGTTTTTGCACTAAATGTTTCCGTGCAGAATAATTCGTTATCCTTTTTTGGGGATCCAAGTGACATTTAATGGCCATGTTCTTTAAGAGGCGCCGTATTTTCTTTTCACCAACTGCCATTTTTGTATACCTTTGATCTTGAGGGGATGAAACTGGAACAGTACGTGGGGCAGTATATAATGGACATCCAGGTTTCAAATATCCATGCGGGCGCTTAATAGCATACAGTGTGTACATGCGCACTGGATCACGAAATGGATCATCCCTATTTTTCGGCGTTACAGCACGCACATCTCTGGTGTTTTCGCCAGTACGGGTTTTTGTCTGGCGCTCTGTAAGCTCTAGATACGGAGTGCCATCAGATGCAGACTGAAGAAGAACATCGCCCCATCTGCAATAAGCAAAACAGTACTCAAATTAGAAGAACAGCGTTGTATATTAAAACATTAAAATAACATCGATGTTAGAAAAAAACAATCAATGATGAAAAATGGTCTGATTGTTTGTGAGTAAGACTTTGAGGTTTTACTGTGAAATAGCGATGCAAAAACTCATTATGCTGACGATATAGAAAATAATTAACAGCATGATTTGGTAACTGAATTTATGGCGAGAGGGAAGAGAAAGTGGTAATGAGAAAGAGTTTTTTAACCAGATTTCCTTTTTTTTCTCTCGTGACATAAATTCAGTATCAAATGTATGCTGTTATTTGTTGTTCTTATTTATTATATACATATATATATATATATATATCTCAACTATTTTCGCGGATTTCTCAAACTACAAAGGAATTTTAGCAAGGACCAAACAAATACTGCGTATGGACCTGTTAAAAGCGCTGTTTCTTCATTTTCTCCTTTTGTTAACAAAAACCTCTCAAATTTCCTAACATCCAACAGAGTTTTTTTCATGGTGTTTTTATTCATTTGCAAATAATTGATCTATATCACCTCTAGATAAATCTTCAAATTCAGCATTTTGCATTTGGTCAGGTTTCAGTCCAGGCCCCTGAATGCATGCTACCTCAATATGAACCTCAACCTCAACAGGCACCTCAACCTCACTCATCACCATTTCCATCCACATCAGTTTCTGTAATGCCAAATCTGTTAAGAAAATCATGGTCAGGTTTAACTTCCTCTGACTCATTGCTCATAATTTCATCCCAAATAGCATTAAATGTTGCTTGACTCAAATTATCAGACATGTTGAAATATAGTAGCCTTATCAAATTTATCAATGCAGCAGCAGACGGCCTAAATCAGGTGGAAGTACCAGGAATTATGGGTGAAATAACCAGAGAACAATATTTTTTGTATAATATTTTTAATTATATTTCTATTCTTCTTCTTTAATTTATATATATTTAGATATACGTTCAATACAAATATAATAAATATATACTGTACAGTAACTAAATATATACTGTACTGTAGTTGTATGGCGAATTTAATTTTACTACGGTGCCTAATTTAATATTGCAACAGTCAAAGGTCAGAAACTAGGTCGAAAGTAGTCCCGTTCTCATTGACTGGATAGTGACAGGATATCAACAAGTTTATTAGGTGACCTCTTTATTATGCCAGAAATGCGAGTGGTCACGGGATAAAGCCATTTATATTGTGTCTACAGAGTTTGGATTCTCAAAATATGTAAGTTATATGTATACCTCGTCGTCAGTAGGCTTAGAAACGGTGCACATCTGTCATAAACTGTGTCTGTTTTTGCGGGATAGCAACTTTAAAAAGTAGAGGTAATTTCTGGTGCATATGACGGCCAACCCGACATTGGACAAATGTTTTGTGTGCATGATGTTTTATCCGGCTTTAGAGCTTAAAGTATGGTTAACATGGTGTCATGTCATAGACCGGATGTTGTACCCGAGATTGAGATCTGCTTAAATATATTAAATACAATTTTGAGTTTTAAACTTTTCCTCGTTAGTATACCATAGGTTTGAATATATTATTAGTGGAATATAATCAACAGTTATTCTAACACGACCTCCAAAGTATTTCATATACACAAAGAATATGGAACGCCAAACACGACTTTGATGGTCATTTTCCATTATGATGTGGTCACTTTCATTATGATGTGGTCACTTTCCATTATGATATGGTCGCTTTACATTATGATGTGGTCATTTTTCATTATGATGTGGTCACTTTCCATTAAGATGTGGTCATTTTCCATTATGATGTGTTCACTTTTCAGTATGATGTGGTCACGTTTTGTTATGATGTGGTCACTTTACATTATTATGTGGTCACTTTACATTATGGTGTGGTTACTTTTCATTATGATGTGGTAAGTGCCTATTATGATGTGGTCATTTTCCATTATGATGTGGTCACTTTCATTATGATGTGGTCACTTTACATTATTAAGTGGTCTGTTTTAATTATGATGTGGTAAGTTTCTACTATGATGTGGTCACTTTCCGTTATGATGTGGTCGCTTTACATTATGATGTGGTCATTTGTCGTTATGATGTGGTCACTTTTCATTATGATGTGGTCACTTTTTGTTATGATGTGGTCACTTTACATTATGATGTGGTTATTTTTCATTATGATGTGGTCATTTTCCATTATGATGTGGTCACTTTTCATTATGATGTGGTAAGTGTTTATTTTTATGATGTGGTCACTTTACATTATGATGTGGTCGCTTTTCATTATGATGTGGTTACCTTCCATTATGATGTGCTTACTTTGTATTATGATGTGGTCCCTTTTCATTATGAGATCAGACTACACCAATTACCAACCAATCAGCGGGCAGGGAAAAAGTTCCAGGGTAAATTCGGAGCTATTACACAGAATCTCTTAATTTTGATTGGTTGACAAGGTAAACAAACCAAAAAATCTTGCTAAAATATTAACATTCAACTTTTGAAGAGTACTTATAAAGGTTAAATCATACATTTGTGCAATGTATTCATAATGTGTTGCATAATCAAAAAAAGAAGTATATTTTACATTTTCCTCATGTTTCTACATGCAAGTAGGTGGGTCAGCACCATCCGACCAAAACAGCTTTTTCAAAACATACTCAATGTATGGCTTATGTATGTTTTTTTGATAAAACTAAGATAGGTCTTTCAAAACAAGTACTAAAAATATAGCTTCCTATATTAGGGAACTCAATACAGAGCTAGGAGCTATAAGGTAGGCATATGGAAAATGAATTGGTGTATTATGACCATGATGTGGTCACTTTACATTATAATGTGATCTGTTTTAATTATGATGTGGTAAGTTTCTATTATGATGTGGTCACTTTACATTATGATGTGGTCACTTTTCATTATGATGTGGTTACTTTCCATTATGATGTGGTCGCTTTTCATTATGATGTGGTCACTTTACATTATGATGTGGTCTGTTTTCATTATGATGTGGTAAGTTTCTATTATGATGTGGTATGTGTGTTCACGTGGTTTTTCTTCAAATAGCGCCATCTATTGACACTGCTTGCGGAATTTAAAATGACGACAATGATAGAAATCCTAAATTATGTTAAAGTATCCGATGAAGCTCGTGTAAGATTTTTAGAAGAAGAGTATCTGTTCATGCGATTAACACATTGCAACAACAATTAACTATATTTGAGAAATTGTATTGCGGTGGCGAGGTACAAAACGTATGGTTTAAATTCACCGTGTATATATCGGCATAGTCTAAAACCTGGGATGGAATGGAATTAGAATGCCATTATGGTATGAGATTTTGATTCCAATCGCATTCCATTCTGCTCTAAATTCCCATTCAATATTTTAGTCTGTGACACATGTATATGATAAAATATGGAACAAATCTGGAAGAAAGACACAATGAAAAAGTGTGAAATAGGCTTATTTAGGGTCTATTTGATTATCTAATTATCAGGAAAGCATGGGAACAAAAATTCAATGTGATAGATCTGTAATTTTCAAAATACATATATAACCTCTAAGTATTAGCCAGGATTAAAGTCATTTCTTTCTAGTCGTACCCTCGATTATTTTGTTTTTGGCTGAGACTGCTGTGGTTGTTCAGTACAATTCTGGATACATCATGTATCCCCGCAGTGGTTGTTCAGTATCATCATGAATCGTACTGAAAAATCACAGCCCAAGGTATTTCTAATTATTCAGCTGCCGAAGGCATCTGACTCTTATATGACTTTTATATTTGGCTATGGTTGACAGACTGTGACTCATGTAAGTGGCAATAAACATGCTTTACAACTTGAATTCCTAGAGAACTCGTCTGAAAAACTTGAATGGTATAAACACATATTTTGTAATGTTGAAAGGTTACCATTTCACTTGCTGAAATGACGTTTTCGTAAACCAGTCTACTGAAATGTAGCATGTAATCATTACTATTATATGTATATTAGCGACGAAACATTCAGAAGCCTCAGGAAGGTAGGGTTCAAGCCTGCTGATTTCCCTTTTTTTTCCTTTTTTTAAAATTTTTCATTGGTTTAAATTATTCCTTTACATTTGTCACTTTGATAAAGCAATCTTAATAATTACACATGGTAACAGTGAACCGTTTATATGTGTTGTAATGTACACTCTAACGCACACGTGAACAATTGTATTTATGTGGTGATGTGTACTTCTAGCACGTCGTATTACAAGGTAATTGTAATCAATATGTAAGGCATGCCAAGGTTTTTGGACAGAAAGAAGCGAGGTCGCCCACATTGATTTAAAATGCCTGGTAGGAAGAACTGATGATAAAAATCGGGAAGAATGTAAGAAAAAACGATCGTGGCGTGTTTATGTCTTCGTGACAACATTTTTTTTTTTTCAATATTGTTTTAACACCCGTGACTTGATATATTATTTTATTATACCTCACGTTTACACTCCTGTATAAATTGCCCATACCCTTAGCGTGAAGCAATTTTTATTATTACCTGATCTCCTATATAAATGCTATATCGTCATTTCTTGCTAATTCACTAAGGAAAAGACTGTTCCCGGTGAAAACGAACTGTTACCGGGCTTTAGTTTCGACTGTTTCCCTCATGTGCTGGAATTTCGTTTGCGTGACGTCATGTTGCTTTTTTCACCATAGGTTCCCATTATAAAACAAATTTTCATTTTCACTGTTTCGTACAGTAACATTAATCACGTAATAAAACAGTTATCACATGTGTGTTTGGGGAACAGTCAAAACTGTTTTCCCTTGGTGTCGGGGGATGTCAGTGTGAACTGTTTCCCTCGGCCTATCGGCCTCGGGAAACAGTTCACACTGCCATTCCCTCCACCTCGGGAAAACAGTTTTGACTGTTCCCCAAACGCACATGTGATAACTGTATACTGTTCACCGGTCAACAATTTTTACTGTTACATGATTGTGACGTCACGGGAAGTATAAAAATAGGTTTTGGGTTTTTCCAATAACGACACGCTTTGGCAATTGAAAATCGGTGGACGCGTATCAAAATACAGTTGAAGTTATGTCAATCGTAAGACGCTTGGTTTACCAAACGACAATAAAAAAATGTGGCTAGCAGATTTGTTACTTTAAATCAAAACTGGTATAAAAATATAAAAAATAAAAAATAAATAAAAAATTATTGCGATTTTTCCCCCCTCGTATATTTAAATTTTAATCAAAACATTTGTTCGGTATAATAAAATAAATATTGCATCCCAGTGAGGGGTGACTGGATATTGTCAACCTTCGGAAAAATAATGTCAACCTCGTCTTCGCCTCGGTTGACATTATCCACTGTCACCCTCACTGGGATGCAATATTTATATAATGTTAACTTCTTGTCTCTCGGCAGCTATTTTACGCTTGCGTAAAACCTTGCTTGTGTATATTTTATATAGCTTTACAACACAATCTTAGTTTATATTTAGTTAATTTCTACGGATATGATCTGTCTTTATTGTTAGCGATTTAGGCTTGTTTACGTTGTCGTTTCAATTTAGGCGCTGAAGACATGATAATAGCAATGACTGTGTACACATAAAATCGAGAAAAGCTAACCTTAAAGGGAGTAGATCAGGCTTTGTGGCTAAATCTATTTTTAAAAAGCTATAAAATTACCAATTTAAAACAGAAAATGATATACATGTAGATGGGAAATTAACAGTTTCTTATAATAAAACGCAGTAATTAATAATTATAAATTACAATACGTCATGTTAGTCCTTTTGAAAAGCATTGGAACAATTTTTACCGCCAAGTTTAAAATAGCTATCCCTGGCGCGTAACTATAGTTACTTCTTTTGGTTGTTTATTTTATATGATAATTGACATTTCGTTTTGGGGTTTATTGCTTATTTAGTTGATTTTAATCAATTAAATACATATCTTATGTATAACAATTCTAAAACAAATACCAATCCTGATGTACTTCCTTTAATCGGTTGGCCTTATTGCCTACCGACCGTTTAAAGTCGGTAACGAAGGAAACCTTTGCACATACACAATATAGAAATTATAAAACTATAAATCATGTATCGGAACTGCCAGTGAAAAACTAAGAAATGACATATTTTTATAGAGGATTTTACGTGAGTGCCCGTTTAATAATGAATTTAGTAAACGAGTTCGACGGACGCACGCGAAGACACGCGAGAGCGCGCGCACACACACATTGACATATGTACATGGCATACACAAACGAACAAAGTCAGTGCACATTATCATAGCATTGTAGTATGGTATTGTGTACTCAGTGCCCCTGTCCGCGCGTGCTGTCTGTGCTCTAACTTCCATAAATGTAATGGACGTAAAGCTCCGCCCCTTTATTGTTTGTACTGAATTGTTTGCATGACATTCATACAAGGCAATTTCACCGACCATACTATAAACAAATATAGAGCTTGTATAAGATCGTTGGTTAGGCCTTTACAAGTTTTTTCTATGTTTAGCGTCATTGGGCTCGTAGGTTTTTGAATGGCTGGGCTAAAACAAATGACATGCATATGAAAGTTTCACTTATTGGGAGGGGTTGTGGGATGTGGGGAGGGTTGCGGCAAACCTTCTGAAAATATATTTGACAATCAAAATGTTTGTTCCAAATTGTTTTCACAAAATAAAAATAAAACATTAACTACGCCCAATTAAACTTAAACATACAACATTATCATATGGAAAAAGGTATGCAAGCTATATGACGTAAGCAATGACTTAATTGTTTGTCAACGTGACTACTAGTGTATTGAAACGCAGACCTTTGCATACGGGGGCGCCCAATGGAACAGCCTGTAAACATAGCAGCCTGATTACCTTGACCTCCGAGATATTATATAATGCCCCAACAATAGCGCAAACAATGGGGTTATTGTTGTGTTAGAATCGAAATAATAAATACCTACCTGTATTTTATCGGTGAATAAAATACAGTTAGGAGTTCGGATGCGTAGTAATTAAATCACGAGTGCGATAGAACGAGTGATTTAATTACTCGCATCAGAACGACTAAAACACAGGTACATATTTGTTATTTCTTAAATAATATGCAAAAGCAATTTGATTTAAACTATTCTTATAATTAGTATTAATGACTGAACAATTGCAATTTATGTAGAAAAAATAACGGGACGCCGGGAGTTTTACAAAAACAATAAGATTGCAATGTTTCCCTTTAAAGTCAAATCACAGACATATTAACAGATAAGAAACTTCCTATCTTAACCAAGGAAGTAACCAAAATATAACGCGGCACCTTAACTTTTCCTTCTATCTTCTCTCTCAATTATACACTGATTTTGATGAGTATACATTCAAAAGATTTATAGCGAGTAGCAAAATGGGATTATAATAATTTATGTTTATTTTCAAAATAAGAAATCGTATAAATAGATGTTTAAAGTTAAAAATGTCATAATTTTTCGATTTTCGCTTAAAAATCAAGTTTCTGAAATAGTCAAAGTTTCCGTCAAACTTCTTGTTTGCTCTAAATGTAAGAGAAAGCAAAATACTATCATTGGAACGAATATTAAATTTGTGATGGGATTTGGCTTGAATGAAACTTGTATCTATAAAACTTTCCATGATATGTGTGTTTAAAGTTGGGAAATATTTTGTGAAATGTTCGCACTGTGCCATGTGAAATTTAGATGATTTTCTAGTGTCCAATCTACTTTTATTAGATCTGTGGTCAAATTGAGGACTTTAATATTCGTAACAGTTGTACAACTTGAAAGCTACTCCACCACGGATACCGTTAACATAAACTTCGAAATACCTTTGCAAACTTGTATTATCGTAACTCTGAACTACTTTTATAACATTAAAGTAATTTAAGAACTCTTCTGCGATATGACTATCCCAACCTGAATTGTATGATGTGATTAACAAACTTCGTAAGATCCTTGGTCAAGAGCAAGCGCCTACATACAATATTTAGTAAACGTGTTAAAATGTTTATCAACAGAGGTTATGACCATTTCATTTTTAACACGCTGCTTATATAGTGGTTGACCCATTTACAGTTAACTACTATGCTTTCTCTTTGATTGTGCGATGACCGGACAGATGTCGGACCCTATGATGGCGTCTAACTTAACACTGAAAGAGATGGTAACGTTTGTTGTTTGTCTTCAGTCGTGTCTTATCTTGGCCTTAATGGTTTATTACCTTGTTACTCTGGCTTCTGTCAAGTCACTGAGTACTTGCTTTTTGGCTTTCTATGCTTTTGGTTTGTTATATTCATATATACATGATCATCTTTGGGTTATACTTGTATTGCCTTATGAATGTTGCCTAGTTTGTTAGATGATAAAGCCAGGCTTACACTCTTCCATTATTGGTATGCCTATTGGGTAAGAGTGATGTTTGGTGCACCCGAAAAACCGGGTTTAAACTTCAAGTGGTCTTTTTGTCACTGACCATTCCAAGGCAGTACCCCTATTGTCAACCCATTTATATTTGTGATGTCAAGTGTTTTCGGTATGTACGCATGTTTTTGTTTTCTACATTTTCTGTTAGACTTTTATCATATTTATACATACGCTTAAAGTCTAGTTTAGCCTAACCCCTTTTCAGTAGTTATTTACGGCTTATTTATGTCTTACCAGAGACTGAAAGGGTAAATAAATACTGAACATTTTTATTAAGTATATTTATGAGGGGTAAGGTGCAAAACCTATCACGCCCTAACTGCACAAAGACTGGGCTTGATGATCTCAATTGACAATTAAGTAATAACACCAATGATAAAGTAATCGGAGCAGGTTGTTATAGGCGGTATACAGCACAGTGCGAATGCCAATACACCTCTCTGAAACGAGAACAAACAAGAGAGTAAGGTGACATATTCGGTTTTATTGAGTCTGTTCATGAGAGTTTATATAAGTTGTAACACCTATAACGCCCGTAGAACCGACGTAAGCGGCACGCTGCTGTTGCGTTTGGGTGCTGTGATTTATATAGGACAATTGTTCTCATTTTAGCCCATTTAGAGCTTATGGAAAGGCGAGCATCCGTCGTCCGTCCGTTAACTTTTGCCTCATAAACATGATAGGACCTTCATTTTGCATCTGATATTTTTTAAACTTTACCTGATTGTTGATATCAACGAAAGCTCGGACGAGTTCGAAAACCAGCCAGATCGGACCATTTACACCGGAGTTATGGCCTTTGATTTTCTGAAATATGTTATAATTTGGCCTCGATAACAAGATAGGCCCTTACTTTTTCATCCGATCTTTTCCAAACTTTACCAGATTGTTGATATCAATGAAAGATTGGATAAGTTCGTAAACCAGCAAGATCGGATATGTAACACTAGAGTTATGGCCCTTGTTTTTTTAAAAATTGGGAATTTGGGTCAAACTCATGGTTTCCGCTCAGTAACTTTTGTTAGGAATGAGGTAATGCAATGAAACTTGCAAGATATGTAGCTTATAGGAAAGGAATGTTGGAGTTGCATTTGGGGCTACTGGGGCCAAGGTCAAGGTCGCTGTTATTAAAAATAGAAAAATGGTTTCCACTCAATAATATTTTTTTGGAGTGAGGTATTGTGACGAATCTTTTTGGGTAGGTAGCTTCTGTAGAAAGGAAGGTTGGGATTGAAATTGGGGTCACTGGGTTCAATGTCAAGGTCATTGTTAATAAAAATAGGAAAACTGGTTTCTGCTCAATTACTTCTGTTAGGAGAGACGTATTGCAATGAAACTTGCAGGGTATGTAGCTTATATGGAAAGGAGGGTTGGAATTGCGTTTGGGGCCAATGAGGTCAAAGTCAATGTCACTGTTACTAAAAATAGGAAAATGGTTTCCGCTCAGTAACTTTTGTTTGAGTGATGTATTGCGACGAAACTTGCTGAGTAGGTAGCGTATATGGAAAGGCAGGCTAGTGTTGCATTTCGGGCTACTGGAATCAAGGTGAAAGTCGATATTACTAAATATAGAAAAATGGTTTCGGCTCCTATGTTAGGAGTAAGGTACTGCGGCGAAACTGTTTTTGTCATTCTAAGGTTTAACGTCCCTCCACCCGATGTCCCGATAAGACGTCTTAAAGGGGTGGGCACAATAGAATCTGGACAGTGCTTCTTGTAGTTCTGCGTTGTATCTGTAGTACTGAGTGCTGCCATCTCGGTTGCAGTTGAGTGTGTAGTAACGTGTCGCTACTGCGTTAAGTAGTTGTCGCTGCGGCGGTGAGATGGGGTGTCTGGACGACATCCGCTACGGTGGTGAGGTGGGGTGTCTGGACGACATCCGCTGCGGTGGTGGGGTGGGTTGTCTGGACGACATCCGCTACGGTGGTTGCTGTCAACGATATAATAGGCTAGTATGTTTCGGTAGCCCAGTTTGGGGCCACATCCATCACAGTATGACCCCTGCGCCGCACATACGCCACGACGGCCTGTACATCATCCATCTTCGGTCAGTGTCTTCAGTCTTCGGCGTCGATAACGCGGAGGCGTTGGTGTCTCTCGGCTTCTGACTTCTGACATCTAACCTCCGACTTCGGTGTAGCCATCGGGTGGAATGTGCTGTGACGGGACGCAGGAGACATCTTCGCTCTCGGTCAAATGGCACCAACAAATAAATGTAGATTTAAGCGCAGGTTCTGTAGTACAGAACCACTCTACGCGAATAGAGTATACTGCATTGGCGTATAGGGCTGGCAAGGCGACCTCTATATAAACAACATGAGTGTCATCAGTTCACACGTGCACGCGTTGAAGATCCAGGTGGCTGCAACGAAACTTGCTGGGTTGGTAGCTTATATGGAAAGAAAGGTTGGGATTGCATTTGGGGCCACTGGGTACAAGGTCAATGTCGCTGTTACTAAAAATAGAAGAAATGGTTTCTGGTATTGCAATTTGTGTTGAACCCGTTTGCGGAACTCGACTTAGCGATCAAAAAGTCGTCTATGTTTATGTGTGTCAGTTCTTTCGTCCGTACGTTCGTCCGTTAGTCCGTGCGCCCGATTTTAATTTCTTAACATCTTCTTCGTTACATGCAGAATTTTCACCGAACTCCATCAAAATGTTCATTATATGGATCCAATATCACGTGCGCAATTTCGGGTCACTGTGAGATACTTTCGACGAAATATAGGTCACGTCCGGTCTCCACTACGACATGCGTATCTTGCTTCTTTCTCGCAGGTTATTCACCAAACTTCACCAGAAAGTTTCTGATATGCATCTAACATCATGTGCAAAATGTCAAAGAAATATAGGCTATGTCCGGTCTCTACTACGACATGCGTATCTTGTTTCTTTCTTGCAGGATTTTCACCAAACTTCCGCAGAATGAATTATGGGTCATGTCCGCTCTCCGCTACGACATGCGTATCTCGCTTCTTTCTCGTAAATGTTTTATTTATATACGACTTTGGACAATAGAAAGTACTCTCAGGCATGCGATAAATAAGAGTCATCTTAGCCAGTAGAGCGTCCACATGCCCTCTTGGACCTCTTGTTTTACTTGAGTTCTTGCTTTGTGGCCTTCAAGAATTTTGTTCTTTTATATTCATATATACATGATCATCTATGTGTTATATTTGTATTGCCTATTAATGCTGTCTTGTTTGTTAGAGAATATAACCTGAAGGGGAGTTCTTTATTTACAATGTCCCGTTTTACTGGGATGACCATTTGCTAAGAGTGAGGTTTGGTGCACCATTCCCAGCGGCCGCCTTGCCTCTGACCGTTCCAGTGCGGTAGGCCTATTGTCAACCCGTTCGTGTTCGTGATATCACATGCCTTGCTACGTATTTGCATTGTAATTGTTGTTTGTTTTAATGCGAGTTTGGGTTGACTGTGTTCTGTGGAATCTACATTTCCTGTTAGACTTGTACACCTACGTTTAAAGCCACGAGCATTTTTCCTTATGACGTGATTTTAAAATAAATATATTTCAACCATGAAAGAAAACTCTCAATTTTAGCATATCATATGATCTAACTTGAGCCATTAGGACGGTGGCGTTTGATGTTTTTTCGAGGTCTCGTCTTGTCGTGCCCTCAATGGTTTCTTCTCTTGTTGCTCTGGCTTCTGCCAAGTCATCGAGTACCTTCATTTTGGCTTTCTAGGCTTTTTTTTGTATTTATATATACACGAGCATCTAGGTGTTTTACTTATATTGCCTTTTAACGCCTTGTTGGTTAGAGAATATTTCATGGCGGAGATTTCTTTATTTACACTGCCCCGTTTAATTGGGATGCCAATAGGGTAAGTGTAAGGTTTGGTGCACCCTAGAACCTGGTTTAAACCCCCGCCACTGACCGTTCTAAGGCGGAAGCCGTATTGTCAACCCTTTTGTTTTGTGATGTTTGCATTTTTATTACTTTTGCCTTCTCGTTTATCTGTTTGCGTGTTTGTTTTTTGTGTTTTGTGGTTGACTGTCGTCATTGAATGCTACTTTCCCTGTCCGATTTTTATATCTTTCTTTCTTTTTTTGAATATCTGGTATAAACCCCCATAAACACTCCAGCTATGTATATGCATGTAATGAATCAAAAGGCACATATTATCCAGAACATGTCATTTACAGATGATTGTAATATATTGCAGTTATCACAGGAAATATATTGTCACTACTTATAAAACAACATGAAGTGGACTTTTACTCCTGTAACACAACAAAATGTCATATATAAGTGAATTCAGGGGAGATAAGATGAAACGAACAGATGAAACGATGACGATACATTTTGATTATACTCATCATGTGACACGAAGACTTTTGGTGGTAGATGATTAATAGATGATTAGAGTTGCAGAAGAGTCAGTTGATATTCGAAGGTTATCCCATCTCGTCAAAGCAGAACAGTAAGCCGAAGCGAAAAATTCAATCGAAGATGATTATGTTTCAATTGAAAGTGTGGACTTCGGCCACTCAGTTTGAGTAGGTTCCGATTGCGGGCTCGAAACTATTTCAGCCAATCAGAAAAAGATCGTCAGTTGTGTCAAGTAGGTCAATCTTATTAATCGTGTTGGTCGTTTTCCACGTGGTGATGCTCCTCCTTTTAATTTTAAGTAATATATATTGTTGGACCAACAAGAGCAATGAAAGACACTGTACGGATAATGTATATATATATATACATATAAATTAGTTAATATTTTAAGTCTACCCTCCTGGAGGGTCACATGGAACCTGCGATTTCACGTTAAGCTATATATTAAAATTTAAATCCCATTGGGAATTAATCTTCTCGAACCTTTTAATCACCCGCTGATTTTTACAGCCAAACCCCTTCTGACAATTGCTGGTGTCCGCCTCGCCCTTGTCATTATTGAAACAACTCCCCCTTCGTAAGGATATGTTTATATACATAAACTACATAGGAAAAGCTCGCCAAAAGGCCTAGTGTCATAGGGCGAGCATAAATAAAAAATTGGATTGATTGATTGATGCTCCTCCATCACATGATTCTCGTCCAGACCATCGGACCAGTACGTGTCCATCTACAGCTCACCAGGCGATGTCGCTGCGTCCTGCGAGAGGATCATTGTTCGTATGTAGTTTATTTTGATATATCTAAACATTCCAGTTCAGACCACCGAACAGGCAGGGCGTGCTGTTGTCTGGAATCGAAGGGAGTGAATCTACGTTATGGGGTTAGACCTCGATGTACATATGTGTTAACCTGCTTTTATCGTGGCCCTAAAGAGGGACACTTAGACTTTTCACTGGACTGCATGACGCTGGATTCGGTGAGATATCAACTGTCACACTCAGTTCCCAGTTCCCAGTGTGACAGAGTGGATCTACGACGGATGCAGCAACACGGATATGGACCGTTAACTGGATTTGGCTACTTGGCGTTTGATGAACACTTGGCATGATACGGACTCCATTGACTCCATTAGTGTAGAACTAACCCTGCGAGATGCACACTGGCGGTGGGCATGCGTCGCTAACATTCACACGGCCAGTGAGTGTACCGGAGGAGCCATTACCACGTGGGAATCTACTAACATGGACTCCACGTGCACCCGGATTGACCTTCTTGTGACGCTTCTAATCATCCATTTCCTGATTGGCTAAGACGACTTCGAGCCGGCAATCTGATTGACCTAGTCATAATTCTGCAGGCAATCCGATTGGCCATAATCTTCAATAGCAACTTTAATCTTCTTCGAGAAAACTTAATCATCTACAGACAATCTACAATGGGTTGCTTCGCTCCTACCAACTCTACTATTGCGATTCTACACTAAACCTCTTTCGGCGAGGGATGTTGATCTACTCCCGGACTCTCTCGCAGCCATAATATTCTTGTGAAAAGCTCGCCAAAAGGACTTGTTCTATATGGCGAGGATAAATAAAAACGTATATTGATTGTTTGATGATCCTGGCTGTAAAAATGGCCAGTGTGCATCCTGCAGGGTAGTCCAACGTCGATTGTCCGTCCTTGGAGGGTGAAAAATCCGTAGTAGGTCATATATCCGATACAACCGCTTTTCATACACAACCTGAATGCGAACCCTTCCGAATAAACTGTGGAAATAAGAATGCGCTACCTCATTTGCATACAATCACCTGCTATTTTGACAGATACTCATGCTGGCAATATAAACAAAAATGGAGATACGAGAGGCATTATTCAAATAAAAAGCTGACCTCAATATGTATTTTAGTCAATTTCGCTATTCCATAATATTTCCTTAACATTTGATTAAAACCATTTGTTGATTGATAACTATTTAAACAGCTGTCGTCTGCACAATTGTTGACGTAATCTCATGATCTGCCTTCCCTCCAAAAAATCAAAAGTATACTGCAGATAAAAAAAAATAGTCACCTTAAAAAATTACCCTCTCATGTAATTTTACTGAAAATGTTTGAAAATAATCTGGTAAATGTGTGGTCTGCAAGCACTTCATTCTCTCAAACCTCAGCCTGTTTACTCAAATGAGGATTGTTAACTGGTGGAAGATATGAAAATTTTGAGGATTAGGTTTATTTAGCATGTTCAACTCATGTGAGGGTCATAAGAGGGGACACCTTGTTTTACCTTTCATGTACACCTGGAAAAAAAACACATTAAAAATAAATTTCTAAAAGTTATTTTCATGGGTTAAAATTATTTTTTAACTGTTTAGAAGTGTTGACTATATGTTAAATCTATTGTTGGGTACAACTTTCTGTTCTGCAGTATATTTTCATGGGGTAGGCCTAAAGTGCGAAAAGGAGTCCTTTTCGCAAAAAGGACTTTCCGTCTACGAAAAGGAGCCATAAAATCTATATTTGAAGCATTACACAAATTATTTTTATATATTTAGAAACAGACTAATACAATATGTTTGCTGTAAAAAATATATAGTTAAATCAAACTTCAAATTATATTTTTGTCAATACTTTTGTGTTTTGACTCCATTTTGGCCATTGGAAAAGGACTTTCCGCCTACGTAAAGGAGTCATAAAATCAATATCTAAAGCTTAATACAAATTGTTTTTATATATTAACAAATAGATTAATAGGATATGTGTGCATTGAAAAAAATCGTTAAATCGAACTTTATATGAATTTGTTGTCAATACTTTTGTGTTTTGACATTTCTTTTACCATACGAAAAGGACTTTTCGACTACGAAAAGAAGTCAAAAAATCAATATCTTAAAGTGTTATACAAATTCTGTTTATATAATAAGAAACAGATTAATAAATATTGAAAATATATAGAGATGTTTATATATAAAGAAACAGATTAATAAATATTGAAAATATATAGAGATGTTTATATATAAAGAAACAGATTAATAAATATTGAAAATATATAGAGATGTTTATATATAAAGAAACAGATTAATAAATATTGAAAATATATAGAGATGTTTATATATAAAGAAACAGATTAATAAATATTGAAAATATATAGAGATGTTTATATATAAAGAAACAGATTAATAAATATTGAAAATATATAGAGATGTTTATATATAAAGAAACAGATTAATAAATATTGAAAATATATAGAGATGTTTATATATAAAGAAACAGATTAATAAATATTGGAAATATATAGAGATGTTTATATATAAAGAAACAGATTAATAAATATTGGAAATATATAGAGATGTTTATATATACAGAAACAGATTAATATTTATAAATATTGAAAATATATAGAGATGTTTATATATAAAGAAACAGATTAATAAATATTGAAAATATATAGAGATGTTTATATATAAAGAAACAGATTAATAAATATTGAAAATATATAGAGATGTTTATATATAAAGAAACAGATTAATAAATATTGAAAATATATAGAGATGTTTATATATAAAGAAACAGATTAATAAATATTGAAAATATATAGAGATGTTTATATATAAAGAAACAGATTAATAAATATTGAAAATATATAGAGATGTTTATATATAAAGAAACAGATTAATAAATATTGAAAATATATAGAGATGTTTATATATAAAGAAACAGATTAATAAATATTGAAAATATATAGAGATGTTTATATATAAAGAAACAGATTTATAAATATTGAAAATATATAGAGATGTTTATATATAAAGAAACAGATTAATAAATATTGGAAATGTTTATATATAAAGAAACAGATTAATAAATATTGAAAATATATAGAGATGTTTATATATAAAGAAACAGATTAATAAATATTGAAAATATATAGAGATGTTTATATATAAAGAAACAGATTAATAAATATTGAAAATATATAGAGATGTTTATATATAAAGAAACAGATTAATAAATATTGAAAATATATAGAGATGTTTATATATAAAGAAACAGATTAATAAATATTGAAAATATATAGAGATGTTTATATATAAAGAAACAGATTAATAAATATTGAAAATATATAGAGATGTTTATATATAAAGAAACAGATTAATAAATATTGGAAATATATAGAGATGTTTATATATAAAGAAACAGATTAATAAATATTGGAAATATATAGAGATGTTTATATATACAGAAACAGATTAATAAATATTGAAAATATATAGAGATGTTTATATATACAGAAACAGATTAATAAATATTGAAAATATATAGAGATGTTTTATATATAAAGAAACAGATTAATAAATATTGAAAATATATAGAGATGTTTATATATAAAGAAACAGATTAATAAATATTGAAAATATATAGAGATGTTTATATATAAAGAAACAGATTAATAAATATTGAAAATATATAGAGATGTTTATATATAAAGAAACAGATTAATAAATATTGAAAATATATAGAGATGTTTATATATAAAGAAACAGATTAATAAATATTGGAAATATATAGAGATGTTTATATATAAAGAAACAGATTAATAAATATTGGAAATATATAGAGATGTTTATATATAAAGAAACAGATTAATAAATATTGGAAATATATAGAGATGTTTATATATACAGAAACAGATTAATAAATATTGAAAATATATAGAGATGTTTATATATATACAGAAACAGATTAATAAATATTGAAAATATATAGAGATGTTTTATATATAAAGAAACAGATTAATAAATATTGAAAATATATAGAGATGTTTATATATAAAGAAACAGATTAATAAATATTGAAAATATATAGAGATGTTTATATATAAAGAAACAGATTAATAAATATTGAAAATATATAGAGATGTTTATATATAAAGAAACAGATTAATAAATATTGAAAATATATAGAGATGTTTATATATAAAGAAACAGATTAATAAATATTGAAAATATATAGAGATGTTTATATATAAAGAAACAGATTAATAAATATTGAAAATATATAGAGATGTTTATATATAAAGAAACAGATTAATAAATATTGAAAATATATAGAGATGTTTATATATAAAGAAACAGATTAATAAATATTGAAAATATATAGAGATGTTTATATATTAGGAAACAGATTAATAAATATTGAAAATATATAGAGATGTTTATATATTAGGAAACAGATTAATAAATATTGAAAATATATAGAGATGTTTATATATAAAGAAACAGATTAATAAATATTGAAAATATATAGAGATGTTTATATATAAAGAAACAGATTAATAAATATTGAAAATATATAGAGATGTTTATATATAAGAAACAGATTAATAAATATTGAAAATATATAGAGATGTTTATATAATAAGAAACAGATTAATAAATATTGAAAATATATAGAGATGTTTATATATAGAGAAACAGATTAATAAATATTGAAAATATATAGAGATGTTTATATATAGAGAAACAGATTAATAAATATTGAAAATATATAGAGATGTTTATATATAGAGAAACAGATTAATAAATATTGAAAATATATAGAGATGTTTATATATAGAGAAACAGATTAATAAATATTGAAAATATATAGAGATGTTTATATATAGAGAAACAGATTAATAAATATTGAAAATATATAGAGATGTTTATATATAAAGAAACAGATTAATAAATATTGAAAATATATAGAGATGTTTATATATAAAGAAACAGATTAATAAATATTGAAAATATATAGAGATGTTTATATATAAAGAAACAGATTAATAAATATTGAAAATATATAGAGATGTTTATATATAAAGAAACAGATTAATAAATATTGAAAATATATAGAGATGTTTATATATAAAGAAACAGATTAATAAATATTGAAAATATATAGAGATGTTTATATATAAAGAAACAGATTAATAAATATTGAAAATATATAGAGATGTTTATATATAAAGAAACAGATTAATAAATATTGAAAATATATAGAGATGTTTATATATTAAGAAACAGATTAATAAATATTGAAAATATATAGAGATGTTTATATATAAAGAAACAGATTAATAAATATTGAAAATATATAGAGATGTTTATATATAAAGAAACAGATTAATAAATATTGAAAATATATAGAGATGTTTATATATAAAGAAACAGATTAATAAATATTGAAAATATATAGAGATGTTTATATATAAAGAAACAGATTAATAAATATTGAAAATATATAGAGATGTTTATATATAAAGAAACAGATTAATAAATATTGAAAATATATAGAGATGTTTATATATAAAGAAACAGATTAATAAATATTGAAAATATATAGAGATGTTTATATATAAGAAACAGATTAATAAATATTGAAAATATATAGAGATGTTTATATATAAAGAAACAGATTAATAAATATTGAAAATATATAGAGATGTTTATATATAAAGAAACAGATTAATAAATATTGAAAATATATAGAGATGTTTATATATAGAGAAACAGATTAATAAATATTGAAAATATATAGAGATGTTTATATATAAAGAAACAGATTAATAAATATTGAAAATATATAGAGATGTTTATATATAAAGAAACAGATTAATAAATATTGAAAATATATAGAGATGTTTATATATAGAAGAAACAGATTAATAAATATTGAAAATATATAGAGATGTTTATATATAAAGAAACAGATTAATAAATATTGAAAATATATAGAGATGTTTATATATAAAGAAACAGATTAATAAATATTGAAAATATATAGAGATGTTTATATATAAAGAAACAGATTAATAAATATTGAAAATATATAGAGATGTTTATATATAAAGAAACAGATTAATAAATATTGAAAATATATAGAGATGTTTATATATAAAGAAACAGATTAATAAATATTGAAAATATATAGAGATGTTTATATATAAGAAACAGATTAATAAATATTGAAAATATATAGAGATGTTTATATATAAGAAACAGATTAATAAATATTGAAAATATATAGAGATGTTTATATATAGAGAAACAGATTAATAAATATTGAAAATATATAGAGATGTTTATATATAAAGAAACAGATTAATAAATATTGAAAATATATAGAGATGTTTATATATAAAGAAACAGATTAATAAATATTGAAAATATATAGAGATGTTTATATATAAAGAAACAGATTAATAAATATTGAAAATATATAGAGATGTTTATATATAAAGAAACAGATTAATAAATATTGAAAATATATAGAGATGTTTATATATAAAGAAACAGATTAATAAATATTGAAAATATATAGAGATGTTTATATATAAAGAAACAGATTAATAAATATTGAAAATATATAGAGATGTTTATATATAAAGAAACAGATTAATAAATATTGAAAATATATAGAGATGTTTATATATAAAGAAACAGATTAATAAATATTGAAAATATATAGAGATGTTTATATATAAAGAAACAGATTAATAAATATTGAAAATATATAGAGATGTTTATATATAAAGAAACAGATTAATAAATATTGAAAATATATAGAGATGTTTATATATAAAGAAACAGATTAATAAATATTGAAAATATATAGAGATGTTTATATATAAAGAAACAGATTAATAAATATTGAAAATATATAGAGATGTTTATATATAAGAGAAACAGATTAATAAATATTGAAAATATATAGAGATGTTTATATATAGAGAAACAGATTAATAAATATTGAAAATATATAGAGATGTTTATATATAAAGAAACAGATTAATAAATATTGAAAATATATAGAGATGTTTATATATAAAGAAACAGATTAATAAATATTGAAAATATATAGAGATGTTTATATATAAGAGAAACAGATTAATAAATATTGAAAATATATAGAGATGTTTATATATAGAGAAACAGATTAATAAATATTGAAAATATATAGAGATGTTTATATATAAAGAAACAGATTAATAAATATTGAAAATATATAGAGATGTTTATATATAAAGAAACAGATTAATAAATATTGAAAATATATAGAGATGTTTATATATAAAGAAACAGATTAATAAATATTGAAAATATATAGAGATGTTTATATATAAAGAAACAGATTAATAAATATTGAAAATATATAGAGATGTTTATATATAGAGAAACAGATTAATAAATATTGAAAATATATAGAGATGTTTATATATAAAGAAACAGATTAATAAATATTGAAAATATATAGAGATGTTTATATATAAAGAAACAGATTAATAAATATTGAAAATATATAGAGATGTTTATATATAAAGAAACAGATTAATAAATATTGAAAATATATAGAGATGTTTATATATAAAGAAACAGATTAATAAATATTGAAAATATATAGAGATGTTTATATATAAAGAAACAGATTAATAAATATTGAAAATATATAGAGATGTTTATATATAAAGAAACAGATTAATAATATTGAAAATATATAGAGATGTTTATATATAAAGAAACAGATTAATAAATATTGAAAATATATAGAGATGTTTATATATAAAGAAACAGATTAATAAATATTGAAAATATATAGAGATGTTTATATATAAAGAAACAGATTAATAAATATTGAAAATATATAGAGATGTTTATATATAAAGAAACAGATTAATAAATATTGAAAATATATAGAGATGTTTATATATAAAGAAACAGATTAATAAATATTGAAAATATATAGAGATGTTTATATATAAAGAAACAGATTAATAAATATTGAAAATATATAGAGATGTTTATATATAGAGAAACAGATTAATAAATATTGAAAATATATAGAGATGTTTATATATAAGAGAAACAGATTAATAAATATTGAAAATATATAGAGATGTTTATATATAGAGAAACAGATTAATAAATATTGAAAATATATAGAGATGTTTATATATAGAGAAACAGATTAATAAATATTGAAAATATATAGAGATGTTTTATATATAGAAGAAACAGATTAATAAATATTGAAAATATATAGAGATGTTTATATATAAAGAAACAGATTAATAAATATTGAAAATATATAGAGATGTTTATATATAAAGAAACAGATTAATAAATATTGAAAATATATAGAGATGTTTATATATAAAGAAACAGATTAATAAATATTGAAAATATATAGAGATGTTTATATATAAAGAAACAGATTAATAAATATTGAAAATATATAGAGATGTTTATATATAAAGAAACAGATTAATAAATATTGAAAATATATAGAGAGATGTTTATATATATAGAAACAGATTAATAAATATTGAAAATATATAGAGATGTTTATATATAAAGAAACAGATTAATAAATATTGAAAATATATAGAGATGTTTATATATAAAGAAACAGATTAATAAATATTGAAAATATATAGAGATGTTTATATATAAAGAAACAGATTAATAAATATTGAAAATATATAGAGATGTTTATATATAAAGAAACAGATTAATAAATATTGAAAATATATAGAGATGTTTATATATAAAGAAACAGATTAATAAATATTGAAAATATATAGAGATGTTTATATATAAGAAACAGATTAATAAATATTGAAAATATATAGAGATGTTTATATATAAAGAAACAGATTAATAAATATTGAAAATATATAGAGATGTTTATATATAGAAGAAACAGATTAATAAATATTGAAAATATATAGAGATGTTTATATATAAAGAAACAGATTAATAAATATTGAAAATATATAGAGATGTTTATATATAAAGAAACAGATTAATAAATATTGAAAATATATAGAGATGTTTATATATAAAGAAACAGATTAATAAATATTGAAAATATATAGAGATGTTTATATATAAAGAAACAGATTAATAAATATTGAAAATATATAGAGATGTTTATATATAAAGAAACAGATTAATAAATATTGAAAATATATAGAGATGTTTATATATAAAGAAACAGATTAATAAATATTGAAAATATATAGAGATGTTTATATATAAGAAACAGATTAATAAATATTGAAAATATATAGAGATGTTTATATATAAAGAAACAGATTAATAAATATTGAAAATATATAGAGATGTTTATATATAAAGAAACAGATTAATAAATATTGAAAATATATAGAGATGTTTTATATATAAAGAAACAGATTAATAAATATTGAAAATATATAGAGATGTTTATATATATAAGAAACAGATTAATAAATATTGAAAATATATAGAGATGTTTATATATAGAGAAACAGATTAATAAATATTGAAAATATATAGAGATGTTTATATATAGAGAAACAGATTAATAAATATTGAAAATATATAGAGATGTTTATATATAAGAAACAGATTAATAAATATTGAAAATATATAGAGATGTTTATATATAAAGAAACAGATTAATAAATATTGAAAATATATAGAGATGTTATATATATAAAGAAACAGATTAATTAAATATTGAAAATATATAGAGATGTTTATATAAGAACAGATTAATAAATATTGAAAATATATAGAGATGTTTATATATAAGAAACAGATTAATAAATATTGAAAATATATAGAGATGTTTATATATAAAGAAACAGATTAATAAATATTGAAAATATATAGAGATGTTTATATATAAGAAACAGATTAATAAATATTGAAAATATATAGAGATGTTTATATATAAAGAAACAGATTAATAAATATTGAAAATATATAGAGATGTTTATATATAAAGAAACAGATTAATAAATATTGAAAATATATAGAGATGTTTATATATAGAAGAAACAGATTAATAAATATTGAAAATATATAGAGATGTTTATATATAGAGAAACAGATTAATAAATATTGAAAATATATAGAGATGTTTATATATAGAGAAACAGATTAATAAATATTGAAAATATATAGAGATGTTTATATATAGAGAAACAGATTAATAAATATTGAAAATATATAGAGATGTTTATATATAAAGAAACAGATTAATAAATATTGAAAATATATAGAGATGTTTATATATAAGAGAAACAGATTAATAAATATTGAAAAATATATAGAGATGTTTATATATATAGAAACAGATTAATAAATATTGAAAATATATAGAGATGTTTATATATAAAACAGATTAATAAATATTGAAAATATATAGAGATGTTTATATATAAAGAAACAGATTAATAAATATTGAAAATATATAGAGATGTTTATATATAAAGAAACAGATTAATAAATATTGAAAATATATAGAGATGTTTATATATAAAGAAACAGATTAATAAATATTGAAAATATATAGAGATGTTTATATATAAAGAAACAGATTAATAAATATTGAAAATATATAGAGATGTTTATATATAGAGAAACAGATTAATAAATATTGAAAATATATAGAGATGTTTATATATAAAGAAACAGATTAATAAATATTGAAAATATATAGAGATGTTTATATATAAAGAAACAGATTAATAAATATTGAAAATATATAGAGATGTTTATATATAAAGAAACAGATTAATAAATATTGAAAATATATAGAGATGTTTATATATAAAGAAACAGATTAATAAATATTGAAAATATATAGAGATGTTTATATATAAAGAAACAGATTAATAAATATTGAAAATATATAGAGATGTTTATATATAAAGAAACAGATTAATAGATATTGAAAATATATAGAGATGTTTATATATAAAGAAACAGATTAATAAATATTGAAAATATATAGAGATGTTTATATATAAAGAAACAGATTAATAAATATTGAAAATATATAGAGATGTTTATATATAAAGAAACAGATTAATAAATATTGAAAATATATAGAGATGTTTATATATAAAGAAACAGATTAATAAATATTGAAAATATATAGAGATGTTTATATATAAAGAAACAGATTAATAAATATTGAAAATATATAGAGATGTTTATATATAAAGAAACAGATTAATAAATATTGAAAATATATAGAGATGTTTATATATAAAGAAACAGATTAATAAATATTGAAAATATATAGAGATGTTTATATATAAAGAAACAGATTAATAAATATTGAAAATATATAGAGATGTTTATATATAAAGAAACAGATTAATAAATATTGAAAATATATAGAGATGTTTATATATAAAGATTAATGTGAGTCGGCTAGAACTCTTTACGAAAGGAAGACTTGATTTAAATACTGAATGCAAATACTTCGGCGAGCCTGGGATGTCAACAAAGCGAAAATTCCGCACAAAATTTGACGAACTGGTTACATATTAGCCAAGGTAAGGATACACTATAACAGTACATCGTACATATATTTACAATGATTCAGTAACATGAAACATCTACAGAAGAACAGTTACTTTAAAAATTCCTGGAAATTAACCAGTGTTCAACGATGTTTTGGCGAACATTGCAACAATACCGTTTAAGTTTGCTCTTTATATGTATACAATATATTCTTATAAACTATGAATAAAGAAACTAACTTGACATACACTGTTTCTGTTACCAGATTAATGTATTATTAACTCATTACTGGTTATCTACATACATGGCGAAGCAAATATTAAAATCATAAACACATTCACGTATTATACCTAAAGTTCTACTAAATTATTATCAACATTTGTCATCTGACATTAAATCTCTAGCTCCGCCCTCTATTGATCGAAACAACCGATACCATTTGGCATTTAGTAAATAACCACTGTAATATATGTATTCATTCTCTAAATGAAGTATGTTTGTTTGTACTTGTACTCTTCTCTGAAATATGGTGTATTGTATTCCGCTTTGTTTAGGCAATAAACATGTAAATGTTATGCCAGATAAAATATTGAATCGCACTGAATTGAATTGAATTGAATTGATGAAAATAATTGGTTTGATAAAGGGATGTCCGTGGTACTTAGTAATCAGCTATCAAACATCTGAAAAATAACAAATCACCAGGCACAGATAACATTGTAAATGAACAAATGAAAGCCTCTATTAATGCTATGCTACCCATTTATGTGAAATTGTTTAACCATATTTTTAACACAGGTATAATACCTGAAAACTGGACCATTGGCATTATCAAACCCATTTACAAAAACAAAGGAAACATAACTCGTCCAGAAAACTATCGCCCTATTTCATTACTTAGTTGTTTTGGAAAATTATTTACTTATATACTTAACACAAGATTAAATTTATATGCAGAAAAATCTAACCTTATAAGTGGAGTTCAAGCTGGTTTTAGAAAAAAACACTCGACAGCTGACAATTTATTTATTCTTAAAAGTCTCATTGACCTCGTCCATTCTGATAAGAAGAAGTTATTTTGTTGTTTCATCGACTTCAAACAAGCCTTTGATTCTGTTTGGAGGATAGGTCTGTGGAGAAAACTGCAGAATGAAAATATAAATGGCAAATGCTTTAATATCATATATAACCTTTACAATAACATTAAGTCAAAAGTTGTCACAAAAGATGGTAGTTCTGACTTTTTCGAATGTCTAAATGGTGTTCTTCAAGGCGAAAACATGTCACCTTTTCTATTCAGTATTTTTTTAAATGATCTAGAACTGTTTTTAAATAACCGAAATGTAAATGGTGTCACAAGAGAAACCGATATAGATCAAGCCAATATGTACCTCAAATTATTTATTCTGCTTTATGCAGATGATACTGTATTGTTTAGTGAAAACGAAAATGACTTTCAGATAGCACTTAACAATTTTAAAGAATATTGTGATACTTGGAAATTAAAAATTAATGTGGAAAAAACAAAAATAGTTATTTTTAGTAAAGGTAATTTAAGACAATTCAGAAATTTTAATATAGGAAATGATGTAGTGGAAAGAGTAGACCATTATAAATATCTTGGAATATACTTCTCAAGAAGTGGATCTTTTTTAAAGACCAAAAAATATATTGCTGAACAGGCAAATAAAGCATTATTCTCTTTACTGAGGAAAATTAGATATTTGTCACTCCCATATGATATGCAAATTGATCTGTTTAACAAAACTGTCAAACCAATCTTACTTTATGGTAGTGAAATATGGGGTTTTGGAAACCTAGATATTATAGAAAGAATACAGTTGAAATTCTTAAAATACATTTTTAACCTAAAGAAGTCTACCCCTACATATATGGTTTATGGGGAAGTAGGCATAACACCCATATCAGTTGACATAAAAAATAAAACCATTTCATACTGGACAAAACTGATCAACAATTCAAGTGAAGTGAATAATAATGTGCAACAAAATATCTCTTCAAAAATGTATATGCTGATACAAGAACTGGTATCAAAAAGAAAGATAAATTCCCCTTGGATAGACAATATTAAAAACATACTATGTACTTCGGGTTACTCTGGAATCTGGTATAGCCAGAGTTTTTCAAATGCAAAATGGTTAATTAAATCATCCTACCAAAATTGAAAGATATATTTATTCAAAACTGGCATTCAGAAATAGATAGAACATCTAACACCAATATTTATAAATTATTTAAAACAGAATTTAAACAAAGCATCTATATTAAAATGTTACCAACCTATTACTGTAAACTACTCATCAGGTTTCTAACGAGAAATCATAAGCTACCAATCGAAGTTGGCCGTTGGAGATCCATCCCGAATAACGAAAGAAAGTGCCCTCATTGTAATGATATTGGTGATGAGTTTCACTACCTATTAAAATGCTCAAAATTTGAAGATATTAGAAAAAAATATATCCAAAGGTACTATTATACAAGGCCAAATATGTTAAAATTTCAACAGTTACTCTCAACTGAAAATGTACAGGAACTTAAAAGGCTAAGCTACTTTATAGAGCAAATAGTTAAAACTATAAATATGGCTTAAAAATATTATTAAAAACAATAATAATAATGAATACATCAATTAAATATTAATAATAACTTTTTTCTTTTTCTGTTTCTAGTATGGTTACCATTATTATACTAGAATGAAACTCAATCTTAAAGCTTTACTACCTGAACTGTCCTTTACGAGTTCTTATTTTTCGTTTCGGTAAGACTCATACTTATTGGAAGTCATAAAGGTTACGGCTAACAAACAAATGTAAATATGTTGATGTAAATATTTGTGTAGAATGTAAAGCATAATATTTGTAAGAAGTATGAGAGTTGGATGCAAGCCTATATTGTACCATTCAGTATGTAATGGTTGTTTATTTTGTTACACATGTACACAACAAATACTGTCCTTCAAAAGTAAATGGTGTTACTTTTGACTGTCCTTGACGAAAACTATTTTTTTAAAAATAAGACGCTATCCGAATAAAGTTTCAGCGACATAAACTTTTTAAGCTATTACCAATAAATGGTCTTCTAAATCAAGATTCAATTCAATTATTATTTAACTGTTAAATTTTGAAATATGACTACTCTATTTATAAATTGTTTGTCCATTGTTATATTTAGAAGAAGCAAGTATACGGTATACTTACAGTTAATAGCCTTAATACACAACAAACCAAATTTCCAATAATTGTCTAAAAATAGAAAATATACATGTCAGACAATCCAGTACACTAAAAATTGTAAACTACAGCTAAATGTATATTGTCATCATACATGCTTATTTTAATAGAGACCGGGACTAGAGATAGCACCCTTTACTTACGCATAAACTACGTTATCTTAATTCATAAACGTTCTATAAAATATTAAATAGGTTCGATTTCTGTAAACAACACGTTTCACGTCCATATTGGAAAATGTATTGTACTTACTCATTATTCAATACATTCGTCCTTTTATGTTTCGTCCTAAATGAACATTTAATAAAAAAAAAATAAAAAAAAAAAAAAAAAAAAAAAATAATAATAATAATAATAATAATAATAATGATATGCAGTATTTATATTACATTCTCATTTAATTTATTATTCAATGCAACCTAATTAACAAATTGATATTAGCTGTTTAAATAGTGTTCTCCTGCAAAACGTGTGTGATCGTTGTTTGTGTATGCTTATGTATGATTTGCCATTTGTGACTATTTGAAAACTACTTGTTGTAAATTGTATATACTTATGCATTTCACCTGTGTGAAACTGAGTAATTAATAAATAAAGATGAATTGAATTGAATTGTAAATTTAATCACTTCTTCTTTTGAATTTATGCACGGGTTTTGATAGTTACCATGATGTAATGTGATAAAAAAAGTTTGAATTTAATATCATGGTAATCGAATTATTTTCTCTTCAAATGTGCATGTAATGCATGTAATTATTAAAAACAAGGTTAATTACATCGCAATCAATGTCCATAGATTAACAAGTGTTTGCCAAGGATAATCTTTATTATTGGTATAAATATTGCTGATTAGTCATGTATTCTGCTGTGTTGAGATTTGTGAATGCCACTTGAAATCTGCTTAAGTGTTTGTCACACCTTTAAATTACCAATTTGAATTGTAACGTCGATCTAGCTTTTTGTATCGCTAGTCTTTTTTCCTTCTTAAATATGCCAAACAATGTCAATTTTATATATGTAAATAATGTCAATTGTTTTTTATCATATCGTGATTCTGTTTTATTTTCTTCTATGAAAATGATGCTAATCAGTTCCTTTTTGATCTGATCAAAGGGGATACATGATTTTTTAATTTTGTTTTAACTAATGCGCAATAGTGCTTTGTTTATTTTGTCAAATCTTACAATACTCATTCTTAGAACATATTTTTATAGATAGATTAGCATCATTTACATAGTCTTAATGTGTAATATATATGCAAATATCAAATGAGTTTGATGTTATTAGCTACTTTTAAAATATGTTGATGGTTTTATAACTATAGTCTCTTATAATTCTAATTAGAATGGCATGGCTATCTTATAATGTGAACGATGTTTTATTTATGTTTGTATTTATTGTAAACCATGATGAGACTTTAATAAAGAAATATATATACGTTATTTAGTGTCATTAATTATTGGTCATGTTATTGACCCAATTTTGGATATTTATTTAATAGTGTAGATTACATTACATCTTTATTTGTGATAACTGTTACACAAATTATGTACAGTACGGCACGGATACTATTTATTATCCAATTACATCTGATATATATCTATTTCATGTTTGCATGCTAAATGTTCTAATATATGATATAAATAAATTAATAAACATTATCGTTTGTCGTTACATACATACTTCATACACTAATAATATACCGATAATTTCTATTAGATTCGTTACTAAACTATTAATTGTTACTTTGGGTATTTTCCTTAATACGCACCTGCTGTTTTCGTTATATTTCGGAATGTACGGTATGGTACGGTACGACTTTTACTCCCCACCTCATGTTGACGCTTGTTTACGTTATAAGACATATGCGCAATAATTTGTACAGGATCAAAATCCTTCAAAAACAGCCTATTACTTAAACTTAGGTTAAAATCACTCAATGTTTACCAACGCTTACATATTGATCAACATGTTGTCAATATACGGATCTTTTGCCCATTTACAGTCTTGCAAACGATGTTACATTTATCGCGCTGTAATCTGGTGCTCTTTGGTTTCTAATAGATTTTTTTTGTGCGCCAGACGGCACCGTCCAAAAGTGCAAAAGTATGTGACAAGCAGATGTTATAAGTTGAACGTACTGAAGTCATACATGTTAGATTTCCTTGATATCTCTAGAGAATTAAATGCAAATGGATGATAAATAAGAACCTGCATAGCAGAATGCGAATGCAAGCATTAAGGTATCTCACGATACATCTAGATACTTGAATCGATTTTGGTGCAGGAAATTTGCATATTAATAAAACATAATAGTAATGATTGACAAAATTGAAACCTAATTGACATTTAAATATTTTAAATGTTTTTCAAACGAAAATGGAATTTCAACAAAAGCTATACATCTATACAATTATTATTGCTTAATAAACGAAGTTTGGAATTATTAGAAACGTTGAACGCTACGATTCGTTTCGCTGTTTAATGGAATATTTATGAGTAAAACAATGGTCACGTATTAGTTCCCAGACAGAACTTAACTGACACTACGTTATAGGATTTAAGTTATGTTAATTGGATTGTTTACTGCCAAATCTCGCACAATGGCTTCGTTTTAAATTTGTATGGGATTAGACAAAAGCTTTTTAAAATCAAATTGACTCCGTATAATTTCCAACCAGTTAATCCGAAAGCGAAGAATGAGAAACCGTTAAAATACGATAATCAATAGTAAGATTACTGGGTAAGAAAAATAAATATTCAAACGAAGCCGTAACGTATGGAAACAACGTCTTGTATTTGCGACAGCCAAGGAGACAATTCAAAATATATGCTAACGAGGTTGAAATAGTACTCAGATAGCACATCAGATAATAATGGTAAAACAATAGCATTATACCTCATGTCAATCTTAAATGCCCATAGACTGCTATTTAACATTTCACGCTGTCGTACGCTGTTGTAATGTCACACCCTGGAGTGACGTCACTGGAGGGCAGCATTTGTTTTAATGTTACCCTCCCAATCGCATCATCCCGAAATCAATGTCAAAGTTTATAAATAGATATTGTTTTTTCTCATGGCCAACACGATCAATCTCCACGCAGAGTTATCGTTCCTTTCACTCACATATATCTCTGCTAACTACTAAATTACAAGATTTTGGTAAAACCTGTTAAATTGGAATATGTTTGCCTGAAACTTATCTTCTTTTTTTTGTAAATATAATTTTCAGAATATTTGAAAATTAGATGGTGCAAAGATTTGAAATAATGCATGAAAACGATTTAGTTTTAATCGGGACTATTTTACTACACTTAGGTCTCCTCAATCGAAACGCATATGTAAACATTTCAAACCGAAGCTCGATAGCAGAAAATTACTAAACAAAATAACACATAGAAATAAAACTTGAAATTATTTAATATAGGTCTATATTTTATCTTTGCAGATCAGGCAAAAGGATTTATTATAAGAATCGTCATAACTTTTTTGAATAATCACGTGACCTAACCGTTCGCCCCTACTTCCTTTGACGTTGACAGAGTCAAATGAGGAATGAGTGTACTCTGGGTAGAGATTGCAATACGATATGCCCAAATGAATCGTTGAACACTTTATTAGTATAAATTATCTATTATGTTATTTATATTTCTAAAATGTTGATGTAAAGTGAATTTTTTTTTAAGGATAGGAATAATGTATTTGTTGACAGTAACGTGGCACTTAAATCAAAAATGGTTAATAAATAAATAAAAACATCCACTTTTTTAATAAGAACGAAATGGACTTTTTTATTACATGTTTCATTTCCCCAAAACAACTTCCGAACTTTTTATATTTCTTCCCCTTTCTCGGTATAATAAAATAAATATTCCATCCCAGTGAGGGCGACAGTAGATATTGTCAACCTTGAAAACATAATGTCAATCTCCGCTTCGCCTCGTTCGAAATGATTTTCCTCAGGTTGACAATATGCACTGTCACCCTCACAGGGATGCAATGTTTAAATAATACCGTAAACATTAACAAAGGCAACACAAAATCAAGGCAATGTACTCAAAAGCCAAGCCCAGTATATATTCCACCGTGCACAGACCAAACAACAAGGCTATGGTGGTTGTCCTACAGCCGCTACTGGTCGGGGGTCCTTGTGTTTGGGGCCACACCCATCACATATGGCCCCTGCGCTGCAAACATTATCAGATGACTGTACCTTCAAATTTCCTCTTCTGTTGTCAGACTACGGTCGAATGTAGGCCTCGGCGTCGATCCCTAACTATTACTAACGAATTACTGCTACTGGATTACTGCTACTGTTGTGGGTTGATCTCAGCTCCGGCCCGCGGACTTCTGTCTTTCCAACTTCCAATTTCATATACTGCCGTCCGATGATGATTGCCTTGATGATTGCGCAGGGGACTTCTTCACTATCAGTCAAATGACACTAAAGTGTTCCTACCTGTCCATTTGGTCTTCTTGTCAGGTCCTGAGTATCCGATTAGCACTAAGTATATATATTCTATGTATTTTTCTCTCCGCGTCATTCATCCACAGCTTTCGGTAATGGCCACTTGAGTTGAAGAGACCGCCTCCTGCCCCAGCCGCTACCAATCAGGGAGCTTGGATCGTGTCACATGACGTCTGGCCGGGTCATGTGGTCTGAGATGGCGGGAAACTTATAACTACCCAAAGCTCCAGGGAATCGAGCCACACCTAGTAGTACCCCATGTACATTCACTACAACACTCAGGCTACTGAACCGAGACAAACCAGTTCAGTAGTACCAGTGTGTTAGACACTATACGCGAATATAGTGTTTCACAAACCAGTAATGTTGTATAGGGCTGGCAAGGCGACCCCTATACAAACATCATGAGTGTCATCAGTGCCCTCTCCGCGAAAACCGAGAATGAGATGCAAGCGCCTGTATGAAACTGAATAAAAAGTGCGCAAACTAGACGATTGCAAACAAACATGGGTAAGACATAACCACATTTTTGTAGTTTTACGGACTTTACGTCTTATGTCGATCAAGTTTTATCGACAATGTAGCTTTATTTATTGTTGCTGCTCGTGATAATGTAATGCTGGCTGCAAGAGAATAACATTTGGATGTGGGGACATTCCAGTACGCATACTTTACAAAGTGGGTGGGGTAGTACAAAAATTAAAAGTATTTTTTTTGTTCCAAATAAAATGTGTTACCAATATTCAAGTGTCACCTACATGTCGTTGTTATATTTTGAAGATTATGTTTGCAATATTACCTATTAAAAGCAACAGACGAAGCAAATATTTGCATTTTTACATCGGTACTGTACATACTTCAAATCAACAATCCTAGTTACTTCTGAGATTAAGTAAATGCTATTTAACATTAACCAACTACTTGTCAACAATCTTTAGAAGAGAAAACAAGAAGTGAATATACACAAGATGAAAGAAATGATATCTCAAGTTGACACTCCATAAAAAAAAATCTATTTTGACAAGCAGATTTTCCCCCAAAAGTAGGCTAGTTCTAAAATGCAGGTATGGTGGCCCCAAAAAAACCTAACACTATGTTAAATTAATTATAGGTATTACAAATTATATTCCTCAATATAAACTGGTCCATTATATGGTCCATATCATGCAATTTGACAAATTTAGAGGATTAGTTGCCAAAAAACATTTATTGACATACCAACGATACATAACTCAGCATGTCAGAATATCTGCTATATCTCTGATCAGTAGAAATAAAATAAAAACACAAACTATTTTGTTTAAAAAAAAAAAGTTTTTTCAAGCATTCAGTAAGTATGTCACAGATATTAGAAGCTGTTATGTTGCAGCGATTTTTTTCACTATTTTGGGAATGGGTCCGGGTCCAATCAGATTGGGAAAAATCGCGTTGAGAAATTCCCCAAATTGGGAAAAATCGAGTGGTGAACTCCCCCAAATTGGGAAATATTACAAATCAATTATTTTAAGTTAACAAGGACTATGCAAGTGTTCTGTTACCTTTTATTTTAATAAATAAAAGATGTACACTAAGTTACAGACTAATGTCTCTGTTTTTCTGTCTACAATAAGGTTTTGCTGTTCATCAGTGAGTGTGTCAGTACTCTCTCGTGTGATCCTCATTAGGGATGACAACGTTGTTTGCCTCAGCCTGATCCGATTAACTACAAATCACTAGCTCCAGTCAAAATTCAGTAGCCCAATACAATATTCAACAAACAGGTCAGTATAATTATTTAACATGTTTAATGAAATAACACTCTTAATTATAACAATATAAAGGTTATTAAAAATAATCTGGGTCGAGTTTTGGTCCTAGAGCTGTTGATGTGATGAAGATGCTTCGACATGTTTGTTCATTGTCTTAAGAATTTTTGAAGCAATACTTTTACTTGG
>JAWPHD010019566.1:0-35163 GCA_037043455.1 Cyrtodaria siliqua | reverse complement strand
GGAACCGTGCCCTACTCTTATTATCGAATAGATTCCCGTTGTTCCTTAACGTGCTTGGAGGATAGACTGATACACGGGACCGCCCGGTTTACGTCCCCATCCGAAAGGACGAGGTTAAGGGAAAGTGTGTTTCCCAAGGACACATCGACGGAAAGGATGAGATATGAAATGCCTGTATATTATTCTCTATAATTATAGTATAACTGTGTAATTTATATATTATTACAAATTGCTGATATTATTGCACCAATCATATATTTAAACCTATGGTAGAATAACGAAGACAAATAATACATCTAAATTTTATTTAATTATATGCAAGCAGTTTTAAAGTGAAATTGATCATGTTGATACTGGACTAATAAACTGTGATACTAATGTTCGACAAAATCTTCAAGATTGCCATATGTCCCTTTAAAGTGTCCTTTTATTTGTAATTTAACTGGGGCAGTCTTTAATAATATCGATGTAAAGTGACAACATCACAGAGAAACTTTCATGTTGTATCATGTGTATCCATTGTTTTATGTGATGGAATTTCACAATATCTCAACAAAACAAACAAAAAAGTAAAGTATCCCAATGAGCTGGGACACTGGGACAATTATACTTATAGTTAGGCACTCCTCTTTTTTTTTTAAAGTAGCTATCCCGCCAAATAACTACAAAATTGCACTAGAAAACCGTTTATCGAAACTCTATCCATATAACAATGTATATGCGCTGATTAAAAGTATAGGTTTATTAATAGGTTCTTAGAATACCCGTGATTGAATATCCGTAAAATGATGGTAACTCGTAATTCGACACTCCAGTTCTGGGGTTTGGTCCAGCTGGTTAAAGCCGTTTATACTGTGTATGTATGAGTTTGGTTTCTCAAAATATGTAAGTGATATATATATATACTTCGTCATCAGTAGGTTTAGAAACAGTGTACATAATGTATAAAAAATTTGACTGTTGTTGGCGGGATGGCTTCTTTAATGAGAATAATAAAAAAATCTACAAATCGGATTCTGCCACTCAAATAAATCTAATGTTTCTCAAGCTTATCAAGCTTATTAAAATCTTCATTTATAAAAACCACTTTAAAGAACCATAAAAATGTATTCTCGAATTTGGGGCGGCTCGAAATGTTAACATTTGCTAGTAAGATAGATCGAGTAGCTTAGGTACATTTTTTGAATTCCACTCTCTGGGGTGGCTCGAAATATTGCCATATTATTAGCTTAATTAACCTATATCACAGGGGTCAAATATATTAAAGTTTATAGCTTTAGCTTACCCAGGACTAGGCTAAGTCTCAGAGCTGGAACTTGGAGATGCCACTTGACAGAAGGTGGCAGATGCCACTTGACAGAAGGTGGCAACATCTGCAAAGATCCCTGAAAGTAAATCAATTGGTTTTTTTATACATACATACATAACGGTAGATGTGTTAATCCTTTACAGTACTGCTGTAGCTATATGCAAACTTTAAGCAGTGGAGGGGGGGGGGGGGGGGGGCGGGGGTGGTGCAAGGGCACCGATTTTGTGGGTGGGGAAGGTGAAGGGGAGGTGGCAATGCCAACGGTGCATTTCTGCTCTGCGGTCATAGAGGGGGTTTGGGGACAAGGCCAATTATTTTTGGGGAACAATGAAACATTGTCTGTTATTGGTAATATTTTTGGGGAACAAGGGAACATAATAATTAAAATAAATGGAAAAATATTTTTGGAGAACAAAGCAAAATATATTTGGGGAACATTGGGTCATATTTTCAGTGAACATAGACCCCATAGGGTCTCATCATAGAAATAATACATCAGTGCTATATTATTATTAAATTTTAACGGATCGAGACACTAAACATGAACATGCACGAAATAAAACACATTTATGGGTCAGTACCGAGTGCTGTACATACCTTTCAACCTTTGTTTTTCCTATATGTCTATTCACCAAAGTTGTCGGTGTCCCTTATCGAGGCGAACGTGACATGACTCATGTGGTCTGCATGACATGACCTTGACTCGGGCGTTGACAGTAGATGTTCGACAATTATTTGTTACATCATTCACCCATAACAATAGTTAACACATGAATAGGTCTGTCTTTTTGCTCATTAAATCCTGGAATTGTGAAGTATTCACTTGCAATTATCCATAGCACATTCAAACCGTAAATCAACACAACAAATTACTGCCGACTAGGCCTATAGTATAGTTGCGATTTTTTGCGATTTTTTTATAAGCGCCCAGAGCCGCTGATTTTTACCGTAAACATGCTAAAGGAAAGGCAGAAAAGTGTTTAAAGGTTGACTTACTGACATTTTATCCGGGAGTAGAAAATATTCATGTTTTACGTTTCTGTTATTGATTTTCAGTTTTGCTTATTTAGCTTGTAGCCGCCATTTTGAATAATGTGTGTTTTGAGTGAGAAAAAAGGGTGACCATCTTTCAAAACGGTCTCAAAAAAATGGGTAGTCATGAATTTTGCCGACATTTTCAGGAAAGGTAGTAGAGGTACTGATCTATCATTCCTGTTAATTTAAGCCAAATTGGTGACTACCCATTTTTTGTGACCGTTTTGAGAAATCGGCAATTTTGCAGTTTCAAAAAACTCAAAATGTCCGGTCTTCACATTTGAACAGCGATTTAGGCTATGCAAAATATGCCAGTAGTAGTCAAAACGAATGCTATGGGGATGTTTAACGTATAAACTTACTTTGTTCATTGTCTGTGTTGTTTTTGCATTCAAAATTGGCTTAAGCTAACGTTTTTTAAAAGACAACTGCAATTTCCGCGTAACTGCACGTGAGTGCAAATTGGGACTACTTCGTGTTAAAACACTTGAAACTCAAAAGTGAGTTAAGAGGTGTGTGCGCGTGAAAAGCTTCAGCTGCTGCTGCACTGGTTAATGTTTTATTATCTGTAAAATTGCCAAAAAAATACACTTACGATTATTACAGACTTTTACACATAGTGGAAAGCGCAGAAAAGCGATAGGAAGGAAACAATCGGCGTTTTCCAAAACGAATCGGCAACGTTATCGTCGCCATTTTGTTTTTGTATATTTGAGTAATGGGGTTCGTCCTATGTTCACGTCTCGAGACGTAGACATGGGCTCATGTCTACGGCGCATTGACCAATGAAATCCTGAGAATTTTCTTTGCAGTATGACAATGAACGATATATCACTGTAATTTTTGCAACGTTAGAAGAATAAGCATTGCGCATTCCGCATTGTAACGTATGCAACGTTAGGAGAGCAAGGAAAGCAATGCGAAAGATTTCAGATGTGTGCGTTATTTTCACATTTCAGGGGTATTAGAATAGAAATAGAACATCGTTTACGGTGAATTATCTATAATATATCGGGCTCGTGAAATTATTGTTTACAATCGAACTCCAAACCGTGATATATTAAACGATAATTCACAGTAAACGATGATCTATTTCTTAAATAAAATATCATTTTAAATTATGTAATATATAGTTTAATAACCAGTGTTTTTGTGATACTGAAAATTCTCCCTCGGTAGAGAAATGGCCCCGATATAAGAACGAGTGCGAAGAGAAATGGCCCCGATATAAGAACGAGTGCGATATAAGAACGAGTGCGGAGAGAAATGGCCCCGATATTAGAACTCGTGCTCCGCACTCTTCTCATACCGGGGCCTTTCTCTACCTCGGGAGATATTTCCCGTATCTGAAAAACACTGGTTATTAAACTCTATATAGATGGCGATGAGTGGTCCTATAAAACTGATAACTACTGCCTAAAAGATGCTGCAGTTTACGCAGTTTAAAATCTGATTTAAAGCGGCACACATTCATAATGTTAACATTAATAAGAAGCCTCTCCGTGGGCGAATGGTTAACGACGTTGTAAACATTCGCCTCTCATCGCTGCGGGTTCGAATCCATGTCGAATCTCACAATATATTGCAGCAAAAAAAAAAAAACTTGTCCACTAGTTTGTGTGTAAAGTCTATTTAGTGTTAAAAAGCAATTGCGTTTCGTATCTCACTGGGAGCTAGTGCCGATTCTTGTGGATGGCAGTAGGTACTAACTTGCCTAATACATTGCTATGTCTTTATGTTTCAGTTGTTGGTAGTCATTCTGCTGCCACAACTGGACTGGCTGTTGGTGTTGCATGGATTGCCTTGGCGTTTTGTTTCGTACAGAAACTGTTTTAGGATGAACAATTTAAAGAATGCTATCAAAATAGTTGTTTATGTTATTTAAAGATTTTAAACAAAGCATTCTGAATGCCATTTATATTTGGTTCATACGTTTTTAGGTTAATCAGGCATAATTGTATTGTTTCCCATACCATTTCGGGGCAGGACATTTTTTTAATAGCCTACTCGTCCTGTAGGACTAGTGGATTGGAAATCTTACTCGTCCTTCAAAAAATCTACTCGTCCTACAAAAAACAAGTTATATCATGATGTGTTTTTTAACTAAAACCAACACTGTATTTTAATGTGGTTAGTATTTACTGATTCACAACAAAACTTCTAAATAAATAGTCAAATTCACTATTTGTTTATTTTTTCAAACACTTTGTGCTTGCCACAAACAGCTGGTCATAAATGTCAGAATTATTTTGGTCTATCCTCATGTTTTCACTGTTCATTTCGCAGTTATTTGGAATAATCTGCTTTAATACTTACAGACAGTGTCACTTTAAAGTTTGTTGTTATATTTTCGTACTTTAAAAAACAGAACAATATTGAGAAAGTAAGTTTAAAAAAAAAAAAAAAAAAAAAAAAAAATTTACCCCACCCACTCCACCAAATATTGGGCGCGATTTTTCAAAAACGGCCGTGCAACGACGGCTGCACGGATGGCTGGCTAATAACTTCCCTCTGAAAAATAACCGATGGTATGAAACAAACTGAGTACGATGTACAGTAGTACGAATCTAATTGTGGACGAAGAACGAAATTTCGTAGCAGTTGTCGTTCTTGAATTCATTCTATTTTTAGAAGCAAGTCTGCTTGCTTACCAACAAGTAAACATCCGGTTTTGATTTTAACAGCGCAAATATCGTATTTCTAGCTAGACACGCGATTTAAGCTAGAAAAAAATAATTAGCTCATCAATTTTTTCACTTGTCCGACAGGACGACCAGACAGGAAAACTTACTCGTCCTGCACGAGGTGTCACTCGTCATGACGAGCGGACGAGTGGATTTTTCCTGCCCTGCCTATTAGGGTAACTAAAGGGGCTTAGCTATAGCGTACTACAACTACCAGATAGAGGTAGTTACAATGCGGTCACTCTGACGTCAAAGTGTTACTAAGTATACTATGCTACAAAAAAGATAGCGTCTGGCTCAGCTCGTTGGTTATTTAAACACCTCGTTGGGCTATGCTCAGCTCGTTGGTTATTTAAACACCTCGTTGGGCTATGCCCAGCTCGGTGTTTAAATAAGCCAATTCGCTGAGACCAGACTCTATCTATTATTTAATACCTTCCCAATAACAATAAGCATTGAGTACTTAAATGAGCCGTGTTAGATACTTTATTATAGATGGCGATGAGTAGTCTTATAAAATCGATAACAACTGCCTATAATGTTACCATTAATAAGAAGCGTCTCCGTGGTCGAATGGTTAACGACGTTGCGTTGTAAACCTTCGCCTCTCATCGCAGCGGGTTCAGATCCCACTGGGAGCTCGATTTGTAAGTGAGGAAGTGTCGATTTTTACGGATGGTGGGAGGTCTTCAGGATGGTTCTACACAGGAAAAGTGGATGGTCTGCCTCCACCACAAAAAATCGACCGTCATATATAACCTTAAATGTGTTGAAAATGACGTAATATCTCCATACAAACATAAAAACCATTCATAATTAAGTTTACTTACGTTTTATACGCAGCATCAAACTTCGAGAATTACTTGTTAGAAAACAGTTTGTTGATTTTTGCATTTACCTACAGATAATGATGAGTGTACAGCTGGTACGGATAATTGCCATTCCGAGGCCGGCTGTACAAATACTGCCGGATCGTTTACATGTGCTTGTAATAGTGTCTTCACTGGTGATGGCGTTACATGTACAGGTGAGCTTACGTCAATAACGTCGATACTATAACATAATGCCTAGTAATGCGCAGGTTTCAGCTTTTATTTCATCTCATCTGTATTTTAGTTTTAAATTGTGTGTAAGTAAAGGGAAATATCATACTGTAACGTTTGTTTTTTGATTTTTTGACATAGAATATATGCAATTATTATGTATACACATCTGCATTTAATATATATGCATTGTTTTACAGTTTAGTTTTGCTTGTGTTTCATAATAAACAATACACAATATATACTCAGTTGCATTATATATGCAAGCACGTTTGGTTATGTTTGATTGTGCTATATATATGCAATGAAATAGATTCACTTGTAATTAATATCCTAGACGATATATATATTGTTCAAGACTACATATATTTTGTTTATCATGCAGATATGCACTTTTCTGCCTAATAAAGGGGTGACCTAATAAATTTTACATTAATATGCACTGGCCAATAAAGCAAATCAATGCGGAATCCCCCGGCTTTTATTGTGCGTACCGTTATCTGACGTCATGCACGTAACGTTGACTGACGTCATAAAACAAACAAAAAACAACAACATGGATGCGTCCTCGATAAGCGTAACATTCTGAGAAATAGGTAATAATAGTAATTCATACAGAAAATTTGGATGATCTACATGATAAATAGGCAGAGCTTCGCCATTCTTCGTTTTCTAAGCCTCCCCTAATAAACTTGATAGTAAAAGACACTGACATAATATTCTCTATGTAATCGTCATGATGTATATATTATTTGTTTTTATTACATTTCTATGCATGAAAGATCGGGATTTCTCAGTGCAAGAATATTCATAATCGCTCAATATTAATAACTAACTCAGAACACAATAATAACTAACGTTGCTAACTCAGACCACAATAATAGCTAACGTTGCGACGTTGATTCGTGACGTAAATAAAGTGTTGCTGACGTCGACGTCATCCGCCGATGACGTTCAATAAAGCGAATATTTGTTTGCAAAAACATAATTTAAAATGTAATAAATAGATTATTTAACTGCTGGGATCGATTATTGGGTAATCCTTCACTTGATGGTAGACGTGCTTTGTTTTTTCACTCACGTGCGCTCGTTCGTGAAAAGTACCACACGTCTACCACTCGTGAAGGATTTCCCTATAATCGATCCCAGCAGTTGAATAATCTCTATAATTTTAGTGCTTGAAATCTTTATCAGATGATATATATTATATATATATACAAAAGCTGAAAACATGATAGGTAACATATTGCATTTAAATATATGTATATGTTGATAGCCCTGTGTTCAGGTGTTTGAAAAATATATAAAACGATCGTCATAACTTCATAATACGATCGTCATATCTTCATAATACGTAAGCCCCGTGTGGTTCCCGGGGGGCCCTTTTGGTCACGAGGAAAAGAAAGGGGCCACTTCAGATCATTTTGAAAGGGTAGCCAGAGGGGTAGAATCCGTACATATGAGAACAATGGTCATATAACAAATCTCTGTACTATAAAACTAAACAAGATTGAAAATAAAACTTAAAGTAATGTCATAATATTGAATTATAATTGTATGTATTATCTTTCCTGAAATGTGTTGCTTTATTATAATATTTTGTAAAACTATGTACATGTATCCATAGAAGCGCATTTCATTCGCTACCCATCAACAACGATATTTTTCTATTGGCAATGGGTTTTCAGTTAATGCAAAGAAAATTTAAAGTAAACAGCGTTCAGCCAAATCTGCTTGTGTACAATTAATTTTAATCCGGGCAACGGAAACTGTCATTTAAATGTGTGCTTATTATATCAGGTTGGCCACAGACTCTGGAAAACAGGGAAAACAGGGAAAAGGGTGAAAAAAAATTCCCTGCAGGGAAAAATCAGGGAATTTGAAAATTTGCAAAAAAATCAGGGAATTATCATGGAATTTTACAAAGATTGGAGAGAACAAATCTTGGCTACTGGTAGCTTCTCTTCCTGACTTTATTAAAAAGCTGTATTTGAGCTATATACTCCGTGAAAAGATCAGGGAAAATCACCTTTCAGTCAGGGAAAAATCAGGGAATTATCAGAGAATTTCATTTTTGTGGCCACACTGTGTATGGATTAAGCTCGTCAAAAAATAACTTATTTAACAATTATTATTTAAAAGTACAGACTACAATTTTTAATATCGTGATGCAAATTAGTTTTCCATGAGTATAATCAAAGAACCTGTTATGTTTTTGCTTTTTTTCGTAATTGTTACTATAGGTTTAAATACTGCATCATACTAAACAGTTAAGAATACTAATTCTTTTAACTAATTTTTAAATGATAGCTTGGCTTTTTTTCCACCTCCGGAGAACAGATTTACATAGGTTGAACTATTAAAGGGGTTGATGCACTATTTTCAAACACAGTGTATTTTAACATGTTTAAAGGGCTCTGAAAAACTTTAAAAAAGCTGAAATAATTATCAAAATGCCATGTTCACCATATCCAGACGACATGCAGAGCGCAACTTTCAGCCTCGTCCGTTCAAGGTTAAGGTCACACTTAAAGGTCGAAAGTCATATGCACTATATTTTGTTTCCACTCCAAATCTCTTAAACCGCTTGAAGGATTTTGAAATAACTTGGCACAAATACTCACCATATCGAGACGACATGCAGAGCGCAACTTTCAGCCAGGTTGGTTCATATATTATCATATATTGATGGGGAGACATGTTTTCGTTACAAAAACAACCCGTATAGTTGAGGTTTGATGCACCCTCGGAATTAGTTTAAACTTCAATCGACCTTTTTGCCATTGACAGTTTAAAGGCGGTAGCCCTTTTTTCAATTAGTGTGTGATGTCACATGCCTTAAATCTTCTTAACATTGTAATTTCCCCTTGTTTAAATGCTTGTTTTTCTGACTCTGGCTTCTGCCAAGTCATTGAGTAGTTGCTTTGTGGCTTTCTATGCTTTTTTATATTCATACATACATATTCATCTTTGACTTACATTTACAGTTCTTACTAATGCTACCTAGCTTTTTTATATACTATATCGTATTATTGGGATGACGATAGCGTAAGAGTGAGGCAGTAGCACTTTTATCAACCCTTTTGTGTTTGTGATGTCATACATCTTGCCTTTATTCATCCTTGTAAGTGTTGTTTGTTTGTGTGCGTGTTTTAGTTGACTATGGTCCTTGAATGCCACATTTCCTGTTCGAGTTTTATATCTACCTTTCTATACCTATTATTTTAGTAATAAACATTATTTCACTTTTTGTATTTTTTGATTAAGACTTTTATACCTATATTTTGTGCAGCTACTCTTGGTAGTTCATGTACCGTGGGTGGCACAGAGTGTGACAATGATGTCAATTCCGAGTGTGCTTATAATGTCTGCGCCTGCAAAACTGGGTTTAGTGATGAAAGCGGTACTTGTACAGGTAAGTTTACTACACATTGTAGTATTACATAAATTACCTGAATAATCTGAATATCGCCGTAATTAATTGCAATTCAAGTGAAACTCGCATCGAGCTGAATTGAATTAAAGAGTTATTTTAAGAGAGTAGCCCAAAACTAATTATCTGCTCTGAAGCCCTCTTTACAAACAACATATTAAGCAAAAATCAATTAAATAGTCTTAATGATAACATATTGACTACAAATACTCCTGCGTCCTTTGCGTGAGCTTGCAAAGGCAGTTGCATGACAATAACAGTTCTGTCACCTAATATAATATCTGAAATAATCGGGTAACCGTATATAAAGGTAAAATGATTCCAGAATAAAGGTAAAATGATTCCAGAAGTTAAAAGTTTCACACGAAACATCAAACGTAATGTGAATACTTATGAAATAAAATATCACCAACGGGTTTATACTGTCCCAAATCAATACTAGTTGCTTGCGACTGGAACTTCATCGATATTAAGACTGCGGCACGCGGTTTCGATGTGTTTCAAGTCCCAATTAATTACCCTGTTTTGACTCGATGGAAATGATCTCTTATCTGGCATGGATTGTCATGAATCATGATATACATTTTGTCTAGAGATTGCACAACAGACAAACAAATTCTCACAACTTACTGTTTATGTCTGGACCGTCTCTACACATCAAACGAAAATTATATACAGCTTCTGACATCCTACTTAAAGTGTTGTTGGAACGTAGCGTCGCTTAAAATAAATAACACATTCCACTGCATTGCTGATTGCATCTGACGTTTAAAATGACCTCTCAACGGTTAGGGGGCAGTCCACAGTAAATGAGAAAGAAAACAACTAAGCAAGGATGGTATTTTAATAATAATTATGACGTGCATGTTTTCTGGATTTTTTTCAGTTTTGAGAAGTAGTACCTGTAAGTTTATTTCAATATAGTGGAGTATGCCTTCTTTGGATTTTATGGAGGCTATAAATAGAAAAATGCGAACTATCAAAAACTACCAAAAACTAGCAAAATTGGTTGATTTTGTCTTTAATAGGGGTTCATCAATTTTCAATAACTTCTTAAAAAGCCGGTAAAGTAATTTATCACTTCCTGATATGCAAGAGCATGATGAATGCAGAAATGACCCCGATATGCTGAGGAAATTTATGTTATTGTTATTTATTGACATTTGAAATATAGAATGATAAAATTGCGTTTAAACTTGTTTTGAGAGGGGATGGGGGTGCAAGTTGAGGATTATCTTAATGAGGCAAAACATGTAAAGAGAAGCTTGTTGGTACTTTCATTGGTATGAAAACATGAGTAATTTAATGTATGATGCAATGATGGCAGGGCTTTTTCGGAAATTGAGGAAGAGACCCAGTCCCTTCAATAGGGGTAAAAAAGCGTGATTTTCGAGTTAAAGGGGGAAAATATCGCGATTTCGAGATACAGTGTAAAATATTAGGCAGAAATTGAAGTTTAAGATTTGGGTATGCAAATATGCAAAAGGAGGTACATTTTAGATAAACTGTCTTCTATAAATGTATCCCAAACATAAAAATGTTGAGAAAGTTAGAGAGAGAAATAAAGTCAAAGCAACAAAACTGAGACATTTTCTCAGTCAAAGAGGGGGAAAACGTGTTTTGCTAGGAGAAGGGCCGAATAATGGCCCCTGTTTATGAAGGGAAAAAGCACTGGATGGTGTTATTTATTTTGCTCAATGATTCAGGCTAAGGGCTTGTCATGGGAGTGATTATTGAGAATTTGACATTATACTGTTGAGTGCCCCCTTAACGTGTTTGCTGGCGTTTAAAATGACATCTTAACGGTTGACGTACCTGACATCAGAGGTATTGTATATGATTATTGTAGCATGTTCGATAACATTTGCTTTGATAAATGCAAAGCATTAAATCGTTTAATTGGCCCTATTAGGGTAACTAAAGGGGCTTAGCTATAGCGTACTACAACTACCAGATAGAGGTAGTTACAATGCGGTCACTCTGACGTCAACGTGTTACTAAGTATACTATGCTACAAAAAAGATAGCGTCTGGCTCAGCTCGTTGGTTATTTAAACACCTCGTTGGGCTATGCTCAGCTCGTTGGTTATTTAAACACCTCGTTGGGCTATGCCCAGCTCGGTGTTTAAATAAGCCAACTCGCTGAGACCAGACTCTATCTATTATTTAATACCTCCCCAATAACAATAAGCATTGAGTACTTAAATGAGCCATGTTAGATACTTTATTATAGATGGCGATGAGTAATCTTATAAAACCGATAACAACTGCCTATAATGTTACCATTAATAAGAAGCGTCTCCGTGGTCGAATGGTTAACGACGTTGCCTTGTAAACCTTCGCCTCTCATCGCAGCGGGTTCAAATCCCACTGGGAGCTCGATTTGTAAGTGAGGAAGTGTCGATTTTTACGGATGGTGGGAGGTCTTCAGGATGGTTCTACACAGGAAAAGTGGATGGTCTGCCTCCACCACAAAAAATCGACCGTCATATATAACCTTAAATGTGTTGAAAATGACGTAATATCACCATACAAACATAAAAACCATTCATAATTAAGTTTACTTACGTTTTATACGCAGCATCAAACTTCGACAATTACTTGTTAGAAAACAGTTTGTTGATTTTTGCATTTACCTACAGATAATGATGAGTGTACAGCTGGTACGGATAATTGCCATTCCGAGGCCGGCTGTACAAATACTGCCGGATCGTTTACATGTGCTTGTAATAGTGGTTTCACTGGTGATGGCGTTACATGTACAGGTGAGCTTACGTCAATAACGTCGATACTATAACATAATGCCTAGTAATGCGCAGGTTTCAGCTTTTATTTCATCTCATCTGTATTTTAGTTTTAAATTGTGTGTAAGTAAAGGGAAATATCATACTGTAACGTTTGTTTTTTGATTTTTTGACATAGAATATATGCAATTATTATGTATACACATCTGCATTTAATATATATGCATTGTTTTACAGTTTAGTTTTGCTTGTGTTTCATAATAAACAATACACAATATATACTCAGTTGCATTATATATGCAAGCACGTTTGGTTATGTTTGATTGTGCTATATATATGCAATGAAATAGATTCACTTGTAATTAATATCCTAGACGATATATATATTGTTCAAGACTACATATATTTTGTTTATCATGCAGATATGCACTTTTCTGCCTAATAAAGGGGTGACCTAATAAATTTTACATTAATATGCACTGGCCAATAAAGCAAATCAATGCGGAATCCCCCGGCTTTTATTGTGCGTAACGTTATCTGACGTCATGCACGTAACGTTGACTGACGTCATAAAACAAACAAAAAACGTCCTCGATAAGCGTAACATTCTGAGAAATAGGTAATAATAGTAATTCATACAGAAAATTTGGATGATCTACATGATAAATAGGCAGAGCTTCGCCATTCTTCGTTTTCTAAGCCTCCCCTAATAAACTTGATAGTAAAAGACACTGACATAATATTCTCTATGTAATCGTCATGATGTATATATTATTTGTTTTTATTACATTTCTATGCATGAAAGATCGGGATTTCTCAGTGCAAGAATATTCATAATCGCTCAATATTAATAACTAACTCAGAACACAATAATAACTAACGTTGCTAACTCAGACCACAATAATAGCTAACGTTGCGACGTTGATTCGTGACGTAAATAAAGTGTTGCTGACGTCGACGTCATCCGCCGATGACGTTCAATAAAGCGAATATTTGTTTGCAAAAACATAATTTAAAATGTAATAAATAGATTATTTAACTGCTGGGATCGATTATTGGGTAATCCTTCACTTGATGGTAGACGTGCTTTGTTTTTTCACTCACGTGCGCTCGTTCGTGAAAAGTACCACACGTCTACCACTCGTGAAGGATTTCCCTATAATCGATCCCAGCAGTTGAATAATCTCTATAATTTTAGTGCTTGAAATCTTTATCAGATGATATATATTATATATATATACAAAAGCTGAAAACATGATAGGTAACATATTGCATTTAAATATATGTATATGTTGATAGCCCTGTGTTCAGGTGTTTGAAAAATATATAAAACGATCGTCATAACTTCATAATACGATCGTCATATCTTCATAATACGTAAGCCCCGTGTGGTTCCCGGGGGGCCCTTTTGGTCACGAGGAAAAGAAAGGGGCCACTTCAGATCATTTTGAAAGGGTAGCCAGAGGGGTAGAATCCGTACATATGAGAACAATGGTCATATAACAAATCTCTGTACTATAAAACTAAACAAGATTGAAAATAAAACTTAAAGTAATGTCATAATATTGAATTATAATTGTATGTATTATCTTTCCTGAAATGTGTTGCTTTATTATAATATTTTGTAAAACTATGTACATGTATCCATAGAAGCGCATTTCATTCGCTACCCATCAACAACGATATTTTTCTATTGGCAATGGGTTTTCAGTTAATGCAAAGAAAATTTAAAGTAAACAGCGTTCAGCCAAATCTGCTTGTGTACAATTATTTTAAACCGGGCAACGGAAACTGTCATTTAAATGTGTGCTTATTATATCAGGTTGGCCACAGACTCTGGAAAACAGGGAAAACAGGGAAAAGGGTGAAAAAAAATTCCCTGCAGGGAAAAATCAGGGAATTTGAAAATTTGCAAAAAATCAGGGAATTATCAGGGAATTTTACAAAGATTGGAGAGAACAAATCTTGGCTACTGGTAGCTTCTCTTCCTGACTTTATTAAAAAGCTGTATTTGAGCTATATACTCCGTGAAAAGATCAGAGAAAATCACCTTTCAGTCAGGGAAAAATCGGGGAATTATCAGAGAATTTCATTTTTGTGGCCACACTGTGTATGGATTAAGCTCGTCAAAAAATAACTTATTTAACAATTATTATTTAAAAGTACAGACTACAATTTTTAATATCGTGATGCAAATTAGTTTTTCATGAGTATAATCAAAGAACCTGTTATGTTTTTGCTTTTTTTCGTAATTGTTACTATAGGTTTAAATACTGCATCATACTAAACAGTTAAGAATACTAATTCTTTTAACTACTTTTTAAATGATAGCTTGGCTTTTTTTCCACCTCCGGAGAACAGATTTACATAGGTTGAACTATTAAAGGGGTTGATGCACTATTTTCAAACACAGTGTATTTTAACATGTTTAAAGGGCTCTGAAAAACTTTAAAAAAGCTGAAATAATTATCAAAATGCCATGTTCACCATATCCAGACGACATGCAGAGCGCAACTTTCAGCCTCGTCCGTTCAAGGTTAAGGTCACACTTAAAGGTCGAAAGTCATATGCACTATATTTTGTTTCCACTCCAAATCTCTTAAACCGCTTGAAGGATTTTGAAATAACTTGGCACAAATACTCACCATATCGAGACGACATGCAGAGCGCAACTTTCAGCCAGGTTGGTTCATATATTATCATATATTGATGGGGAGACATGTTTTCGTTACAAAAACAACCCGTATAGTTGAGGTTTGATGCACCCTCGGAATAAGTTTAAACTTCAATCGACCTTTTTGCCATTGACAGTTTAAAGGCGGTAGCCCTTTTTTCAATTAGTGTGTGATGTCACATGCCTTAAATCTTCTTAACATTGTAATTGCCCCTTGTTTAAATGCTTGTTTTTCTGACTCTGGCTTCTGTCAAGTCATTGAGTAGTTGCTTTGTGGCTTTCTATGCTTTTTTATATTCATACATACATATTCATCTTTGACTTACATTTACAGTTCTTACTAATGCTACCTAGCTTTTTTATATACTATATCGTATTATTGGGATGACGATAGCGTAAGAGTGAGGCAGTAGCACTTTTATCAACCCTTTTGTGTTTGTGATGTCATACATCTTGCCTTTATTCATCCTTGTAAGTGTTGTTTGTTTGTATGCGTGTTTTAGTTGACTATGGTCCTTGAATGCCACATTTCCTGTTCGAGTTTTATATCTACCTTTCTATACCTATTATTTTAGTAATAAACATTATTTCACTTTTTGTATTTTTTGATTAAGACTTTTATACCTATATTTTGTGCAGCTACTCTTGGTAGTTCATGTACCGTGGGTGGCACAGAGTGTGACAATGATGTCAATTCCGAGTGTGCTTATAATGTCTGCGCCTGCAAAACTGGGTTTAGTGATGAAAGCGGTACTTGTACAGGTAAGTTTACTACACATTGTAGTATTACATAAATTATCTGAATAATCTGAATATCGCCGTAATTAATTGCAATTCAAGTGAAACTCGCATCGAGCTGAATTGAATTAAAGAGTTATTTTAAGAGAGTAGCCCAAAACTAATTATCTGCTCTGAAGCCCTCTTTACAAACAACATATTAAGCAAAAATCAATTAAATAGTCTTAAAGATAACATATTGACTACAAATACTCCTGCGTCCTTTGCGTGAGCTTGCAAAGGCAGTTGCATGACAATAACAGTTCTGTCACCTAATATAATATCTGAAATAATCGGGTAACCGTATATAAAGGTAAAATGATTCCAGAATAAAGGTAAAATGATTCCAGAAGTTAAAAGTTTCACACGAAACATCAAACGTAATGTGAATATTTATGAAATAAAATATCACCAACGGGTTTATACTGTCCCAAATCAATACTAGTTGCTTGCGACTGGAACTTCATCGATATTAAGACTGCGGCACGCGGTTTCGATGTGTTTCAAGTCCCAATTAATTACCCTGTTTTGACTCGATGGAAATGATTTCTTATCTGGCATGGATTGTCATGAATCATGATATACATTTTGTCTAGAGATTGCACAACAGACAAACAAATTCTCACAACTTACTGTTTATGTCTGGACCGTCTCTACACATCAAACGAAAATTATATACAGCTTCTGACATCCTACTTAAAGTGTTGTTGGAACGTAGCGTCGCTTAAAATAAATAACACATTCCACTGCATTGCTGATTGCATCTGACGTTTAAAATGACCTCTCAACGGTTAGGGGGCAGTCCACAGTAAATGAGAAAGAAAACAACTAAGCAAGGATGGTATTTTAATAATAATTATGACGTGCATGTTTTCTGGATTTTTTTCAGTTTTGAGAAGTAGTACCTGTAAGTTTATTTCAATATAGTGGAGTATGCCTTCTTTGGATTTTATGGAGGCTATAAATAGAAAAATGCGAACTATCAAAAACTACCAAAAACTAGCAAAATTGGTTGATTTTGTCTTTAATAGGGGTTCATCAATTTTCAATAACTTCTTAAAAAGCCGGTAAAGTAATTTATCACTTCCTGATATGCAAGAGCATGATGAATGCAGAAATGACCCCGATATGCTGAGGAAATTTATGTTATTGTTATTTATTGACATTTGAAATATAGAATGATAAAATTGCGTTTAAACTTGTTTTGAGAGGGAATGGGGGTGCAAGTTGAGGATTATCTTAATGAGGCAAAACATGTAAAGAGAAGCTTGTTGGTACTTTCATTGGTATGAAAACATGAGTAATATAATGTATGATGCAATGATGGCAGGGCTTTTTCGGAAATTGAGGAAGAGACCCAGTCCCTTCAATAGGGGTAAAAAAGCGTGATTTTCGAGTTAAAGGGGGAAAATAACGCGATTTCGAGATACAGTGTAAAATATTAGGCAGAAATTGAAGTTTAAGATTTGGGTATGCAAATATGCAAAAGGAGGTACATTTTAGATAAACTGTCTTCTATAAATGTATCCCAAACATAAAAATGTTGAGAAAGTTAGAGAGAGAAATAAAGTTAAAGCAACAAAACTGAGACATTTTCTCAGTCAAAGAGGGGGAAAACGTGTTTTGCTAGGAGAAGGGCCGAATAATGGCCCCTGTTTATGAAGGGAAAAAGCATTGGATGGTGTTATTTATTTTGCTCAATGATTCAGGCTAAGGGCTTGTCATGGGAGTGATTATTGAGAATTTGACATTATACTGTTGAGTGCCCCCTTAACGTGTTTGCTGGCGTTTAAAATGACATCTTAACGGTTGACGTACCTGACATCAGAGGTATTGTAGATGATTTTTGTAGCATGTTCGATAACATTTGCTTTGATAAATGCAAAGCATTAAATCGTTTAATTAGGCCCTATTAGGGTAACTAAAGGGGCTTAGCTATAGCGTACTACAACTACCAGATAGATGTAGTTACAATGCGGTCACTCTGACGTCAAGTATACTATGCTACAAAAAAGATAGCGTCTGGCTCAGCTCGTTGGTTATTTAAACACCTCGTTGGGCTATGCCCAGCTCGGTGTTTAAATAAGCCAACTCGCTGAGACCAGACTCTATCTATTATTTAATACCTCCCCAATAACAATAAGCATTGAGTATTTAAATGAGCCATGTTAGATACTTTATTATAGATGGCGATGAGTAGTCTTATAAAACCGATAACAACTGCCTATAATGTTACCATTAATAAGAAGCGTCTCCGTGGTCGAATGGTTAACGACGTTGCGTTGTAAACCTTCGCCTCTCATCGCAGCGGGTTCAAATCCCACTGGGAGCTCGATTTGTAAGTGAGGAAGTGTCGATTTTTACGGATGGTGGGAGGTCTTCAGGATGGTTCTACACAGGAAAAGTGGATGGTCTGCCTCCACCACAAAAAATCGACCGTCATATATAACCTTAAATGTGTTGAAAATGACGTAATATCACCATACAAACATAAAAACCATTCATAATTAAGTTTACTTACGTTTTATACGCAGCATCAAACTTCGACAATTACTTGTTAGAAAACAGTTTGTTGATTTTTGCATTTACCTACAGATAATGATGAGTGTACAGCTGGTACGGATAATTGCCATTCCGAGGCCGGCTGTACAAATACTGCCGGATCGTTTACATGTGCTTGTAATAGTGGTTTCACTGGTGATGGCGTTACATGTACAGGTGAGCTTACGTCAATAACGTCGATACTATAACATAATGCCTAGTAATGCGCAGGTTTCAGCTTTTATTTCATCTCATCTGTATTTTAGTTTTAAATTGTGTGTAAGTAAAGGGAAATATCATACTGTAACGTTTGTTTTTTGATTTTTTGACATAGAATATATGCAATTATTATGTATACACATCTGCATTTAATATATATGCATTGTTTTACAGTTTAGTTTTGCTTGTGTTTCATAATAAACAATACACAATATATACTCAGTTGCATTATATATGCAAGCACGTTTGGTTATGTTTGATTGTGCTATATATATGCAATGAAATAGATTCACTTGTAATTAATATCCTAGACGATATATATATTGTTCAAGACTACATATATTTTGTTTATCATGCAGATATGCACTTTTCTGCCTAATAAAGGGGTGACCTAATAAATTTTACATTAATATGCACTGGCCAATAAAGCAAATCAATGCGGAATCCCCCGGCTTTTATTGTGCGTAACGTTATCTGACGTCATGCACGTAACGTTGACTGACGTCATAAAACAAACAAAAAACAACAACATGGCTGCGTCCTCGATAAGCGTAACATTCTGAGAAATAGGTAATAATAGTAATTCATACAGAAAATTTGGATGATCTACATGATAAATAGGCAGAGCTTCGCCATTCTTCGTTTTCTAAGCCTCCCCTAATAAACTTGATAGTAAAAGACACTGACATAATATTCTCTATGTAATCGTCATGATGTATATATTATTTGTTTTTATTACATTTCTATGCATGAAAGATCGGGATTTCTCAGTGCAAGAATATTCATAATCGCTCAATATTAATAACTAACTCAGAACACAATAATAACTAACGTTGCTAACTCAGACCACAATAATAGCTAACGTTGCGACGTTGATTCGTGACGTAAATAAAGTGTTGCTGACGTCGACGTCATCCGCCGATGACGTTCAATAAAGCGAATATTTGTTTGCAAAAACATAATTTAAAATGTAATAAATAGATTATTTAACTGCTGGGATCGATTATTGGGTAATCCTTCACTTGATGGTAGACGTGCTTTGTTTTTTCACTCACGTGCGCTCGTTCGTGAAAAGTACCACACGTCTACCACTCGTGAAGGATTTCCCTATAATCGATCCCAGCAGTTAAATAATCTCTATAATTTTAGTGCTTGAAATCTTTATCAGATGATATATATTATATATATATACAAAAGCTGAAAACATGATAGGTAACATATTGCATTTAAATATATGTATATGTTGATAGCCCTGTGTTCAGGTGTTTGAAAAATATATAAAACGATCGTCATAACTTCATAATACGATCGTCATAACTTCATAATACGATCGTCATATCTTCATAATACGTAAGCCCCGTGTGGTTCCCGGGGGGCCCTTTTGGTCACGAGGAAAAGAAAGGGGCCACTTCAGATCATTTTGAAAGGGTAGCCAGAGGGGTAGAATCCCCACATATTAATTTTATCATTGTTTGTTCATGTTCATTAAAGGTCTTCGTGACATCATGATCCCTGCATTGTTTCAGGTGCCATCTCACTCACATCAAAAGAGCAGTGGCAGAAAAACAATAAACGTGGCTCCAGCGTAAATGGAGTTTCTTACGATAGAATTTGCAGCAACTCTGCAGTTCAGGGTGGCAAGGTTCTAGGCCCATTTTCCATATGTTAACTCGATGTACATGGAGGATGAGCCTGGCATGTTCATGCCTGTTAGGCGCCATATAACCTTTCATGTGTTGTTGCGCCTTAAAATCCAATTCAATACAATCATAATACGTAAAATAGAAAATAAAATACAAACATTAGAAAAGATGCTATTTCCATGGAATGTGAATTTTACTCTCACCCAGGCTTGTTCATTGGAAAGCCCAACTTCCAGCCACGTCCGTACAAAGTCAAGGTCACATTTAGAGGTCGAATGTCTTTTGCACTATATTTCGTGTCTCCATCATATCTCTTGAACCCCTGAGGGATTTGGAAATGACTTGTCATAAATGTTCAACATATCGAGACGACGTCCAGAGCGCAACTTTCAGCCACGTCAGTTTAAGGTCAAGGTCACACTATAGGTTGAATGTCATATGATATGCACTATATTTCGTGTCCTCTCCTTATCTCTTGAACCGTTTTATATATTTTGAAATAACTTGGCACAAATATTCTCCTTATCGTGACGACGTGCACAGCGTAAATTCCAGCCACGTCCGTTTAAAGTCAAGGTCGAACTTAGAGGTCGAAGGTCATACACACGATATTTCGTGTCCTCACCATATCTCTTGAACCGCTTGAGGGATTTTGAAATAACTTGGCACAAATGTTCACCATATCCAGACGACGTGCAGAGCACAACTTCCAGCCACGTCCATTCAAGGTCAAGGTCACACTTAAAGGTCGACGGTCATATGCATTACATTTCGTGTCCACTCCAAATATCTTGAACCGCTTGAAGGATTTTGAAATAATTTGTCACAAATGCTCACCATATCGAGACGACGTGCAGAGCGCAACTTTCAGCCAGGTTGGTTGGTATATTATGGGGAGACATAATACAATTATGTTTTCGTTACAAAAACAACCCGTAAAGTCGAGGTTTATTAGTTCGGGATAAGTTTAAACTCCAGTCGACCTTTTTGCCATTGACCGTTTAAAGGCGGTAGCCCTTTTGTCAATTAGTGTGTGATATCACATGATTTAAATCTTCTTAACATTGTAATTGTCGCTTGTTTAATTTAATGCTTGTTTTTCTGACTCTGGCGTCTGCCAAGTCATTGAGAAGTTGCTTTGTGGGTTTCTATGCTTTTTTATATTCATATTATATACATATTCATCTTTGACTTACACTTACAGTGCTGAATGTTTACTAATGCTACCTAGCTTTTTATAGGACATAGCATGGCGGGGATTTCTTTTTTTACACTTTATCGTTTTATTGGGATGACGATAGCGTAAGAGTGGGGCGGTAGCACTTTTATCAACCCTTTTGTGTTTGTGATGTCGTACATCTTGCCCTTTATTCATCCTTGTAAGTGCTGTTTGTTTCTGTGCGTGTTTTCAGTTGACTGTGGTCCTTGAATGCCACATTTCCTGTTCGAGTTTTATATCTACCTTTGTATACCTATTATTTTAGTAATAAAAATTATTTCACTTTTTGTATTTTTTTGGTTAAAACTTTTATACCTATATTTTGTGCAGCTACTCTTGGTAGTGCATGTACCGAGGGTGGCACAGAGTGTGACAATGATGTAAATTCCGAGTGTGACAATGATGTCTGCGCCTGCAAAACTGGGTATACTGCTGTAAGCGGTGTTTGTACAGGTAAGTTAACTACCCATTGTAGAACTATCAAAAACTACCAAAATTGGTTGATTTTGCCTTTAATACCGGTTCATCAATTTTCAATAACTTCTTAAAAAGCCGGTAAAGTAATTTATCACTTCCTGATATGCTAGAGCATGATGAGTGCAGAAATGACCCCGATATGCTGAGGAAATTTATGTTATTGTTATTTATTGACATTTGAAATATAGAATGATAAAATTGCGTTTAAACTTGTTTTGAGAGGGGATGGGGGTGCGGGGTGGGGATAATCTTAATGAGGCAAAACATGTAAAGAGAAGCTTGTTGGTGCTTTCATTGGTATGAAAACCTGGGTAATTTAATGAATGATCCAATGATGGCAGTTTTATTTCCAGAAATTGGGGAAGAGACCCAGGCCCTTCAATAAGGAAAAAAAAGTGTGATTTTTTAGTTAAACGGGGAAAAATAATGCGATTTCGAGATATAGTGTAGAGTATTAGGCAGAAATTTAAGATTTGGGTGTGCAAATATGCAAAAGGAGGAACATTTTAGATAAACTGTCTTCTATAAATGTATCGCAAACATACTTAAGTTAGAGAGGGAATTAAAGTTAAAGCAAAAAAAAAAAACTGAGGAATTTTCTCAGTCAAAGAGGGGGCAAACGTAGTCTGTTTTGCTAGGGGAAGGGCATAATATCGGCCGCTGTTTATGAAGGGAAAAAAGCACTGGATGGTGTTGTTTATTTTGCTCAGTGATTCAGGCTAAAGGCTTGTCATTGGTTTGATTTTTGAGAATTGGACATTAGACTGTGGAGTGCCCCCTTAACCCCTTAAAATGACGTCAATGGTTGACATACCTGACGTCAGAAGTATTGTATAGGATTTTTGTAGCATGTTCAGTAACATTTGCTTTGATGAATGCAAAGCATTAAATCGTTTAATTAGGGTAACTAAAGGGGCTTAGCTATACCAGGGGCGTAGCCATGCATACTCCTGTACGCCCGGGCGTACTCTAGAAAATCGAATGTGAAAAAATAAAAGTGCTTATTTTTTAAAATCTGCAAAAGAAATGAACGGGGGTAGGGGGTGAGGCACTATTTTTAAAAACACACTTAATGAATGGAGGCGAAAGCCTTAAAAATCACGCTCAAATGAAGCCACAAACCTCCGAAATTGCACTCAAATTTCAACATTTTCCCTGGGGAGGCCCAGGACCCCCGCCAGCAGGAGGGGGACACCTCATCCCGCACCCTCCCCCAGGGCGTATTCTCCAAAGGGCTCTAGCTACGCCCCTGTATACCGTACTACAACTACCAGATAGAGGTAGTTAGAGTACGGTCACTCTGACGTCACAAGTGTTACTAAGTACACCATGCTACAAAAAAGATAGCGTCTGTCTCAGCTCGATGGTTATTTAAACAGCACGATGGGCTATGCCCATCTCGGTGTTTAAATAAGCCAACTCGCTGAGTCCAGACTCTATTATTTATTACCTCCCCAATAACAATCAGCATTGAGTCTTTTAATGAGCCATGTTAGATACTTTATTATATTATATTATATATTTGTCTGTGATTTGTATAGGAAATACTGGGAATAGAAAGGCTATATCTACTCGTTTGCTCCACTGGGGAGATTATTTCCCAGTACGGAACATTGCTCGGCCTTTTCCGTCAGTGGCGGGAAATGACGTTCCGATTGTTTTACGGACGTCGTTATCAGATTCCGCCACTAGGGAATTTACGATTACGGAAATTAACGAAGAGTTCCGATTACACTTTTTTTGTTTGTATGACGTAACGTCGTCTTGGCGATCTCGAGCAAACTGGTGTAAAAAGGCGTGAATCATTAAAAATATTATTCAAATACACCCGCACTATATAGCCTAGTTTAAAATATCTTGTTATATTATTAGTTATTAGGATTCTTGACAGGGGACATGGGCTCACATTTCCTGCCTGGAAATTATATTCACCCGAGCCGTTAGGCGAGGGGGAATATATATTTCCAGGCAGGGAATGTGAGCCCATGTTCCCTGTCAAGAATCCTAATAACGAATTTGTCATACTTCAAAGTTGTAACCATTTATTTAAGAAAAAAAAGCCAAACAAACGATTTCATTTTTATTGCGCCAATTTTTCCGTAACGTGCCTCAAACTAGACGTTGTTTACTTTCGTGACGTCATCGCTCTAACGTCGATAAATTTAGCGGATTTTTTAATAAAATAAACGTATTTTGTCACTATGTTAATGTTTTATTATCTGTAAAATTGCCAAAAAAATACACTTACGATTATTACAGACTTTTACACATAGTGGAAAGCGCAGAAAAGCGATAGGAAGGAAACAATCGGCGGTTTCCAAAACGAATCGGCAACGTTATCGTCGCCATTTTGTTTTTGTATATTTGAGTAATGGGGTTCGTCCTATGTTCACGTCTCGAGACGTAGACATGGGCTCATGTCTACGGCGCATTGACCAATGAAATCCTGAGAATTTTCTTTGCAGTATGACAATGAACGATATATCACTGTAATTTTTGCAACGTTAGAAGAATAAGCATTGCGCATTCCGCATTGTAACGTATGCAACGTTAGGAGAGCAAGGAAAGCAATGCGAAAGATTTCAGATGTGTGCGTTATTTTCACATTTCAGGGGTATTAGAATAGAAATAGAACATCGTTTACGGTGAATTATCTATAATATATCGGGCTCGTGAAATTATTGTTTACAATCGAACTCCAAACCGTGATATATTAAACGATAATTCACAGTAAACGATGATCTATTTCTTAAATAAAATATCATTTGAAATTATGTAATATATAGTTTAATAACCAGTGTTTTTGTGATACTGAAAATACTCCCTCGGTAGAGAAATGGCCCCGATATAAGAACGAGTGCGGAGAGAAATGGCCCCGATATAAGAACGAGTGCGATATAAGAACGAGTGCTGAGAGAAATGGCCCCGATATAAGAACTCGTGCTCCGCACTCTTCTCATACCGGGGCCTTTCTCTACCTCGGTAAATATTTCCCGTATCTGTAAACGATGATCTATTTCTTAAATAAAATATCATTTTAAATTATGTAATATATAGTTTAATAACCAGTGTTTTTGTGATACTGAAAATACTCCCTCGGTAGAGAAATGGCCCCGATATAAGAACGAGTGCGGAGAGAAATGGCCCCGATATAAGAACGAGTGCGATATAAGAACGAGTGCGGAGAGAAATGGCCCCGATATAAGAACTCGTGCTCCGCACTCTTCTCATACCGGGGCCTTTCTCTACCTCGGGAGATATTTCCCGTATCTGAAAAACACTGGTTATTAAACTCTATATAGATGGCGATGAGTGGTCCTATAAAACTGATAACTACTGCCTAAAAGATGCTGCAGTTTACGCAGTTTAAAATCTGATTTAAAGCGGCACACATTCATAATGTTAACATTAATAAGAAGCCTCTCCGTGGGCGAATGGTTAACGACGTTGTAAACATTCGCCTCTCATCGCTGCGGGTTCGAATCCATGTCGAATCTCACAATATATTGCAGCAAAAAAAACAACACTTGTCCACTAGTTTGTGTGTAAAGTCTATTTAGTGTTAAAAAGCAATTGCGTTTCGTATCTCACTGGGAGCTAGTGCCGATTCTTGTGGATGGCAGTAGGTACTAACTTGCCTAATACATTGCTATGTTTTTATGTTTCAGTTGTTGGTAGTCATTCTGCTGCCACAACTGGACTGGCTGTTGGTGTTGCATGGATTGCCTTGGCGTTTTGTTTCTTACAGAAACTGTTTTAGGATGAACAATTTAAAGAATGCTATCAAAATAGTTGTTTATGTTATTTAAAGATTTTAAACAAAGCATTCTGAATGCCATTTATATTTGGTTCATACGTTTTTAGGTTAATCAGGCATAATTGTATTGTTTCCCATACCATTTTTGTCTTTAAAGGTAAGGACACTTAATTAGTCAGCCATATACATATGAGAACAATGGTCATATAACAAATCTCTGTACTATAAAACTAAACAAGATTGAAAATAAAACTTAAAGTAATGTCATAATATTGAATTATAATTGTATGTATTATCTTTCCTGAAATGTGTTGCTTTATTATAATATTTTGTAAAACTATGTACATGTATCCATAGAAGCGCATTTCATTCGCTACCCATCAACAACGATATTTTTCTATTGGCAATGGGTTTTCAGTTAATGCAAAGAAAATTTAAAGTAAACAGCGTTCAGCCAAATCTGCTTGTGTACAATTAATTTTAATCCGGGCAACGGAAACTGTCATTTAAATGTGTGCTTATTATATCAGGTTGGCCACAGACTCTGGAAAACAGGGAAAACAGGGAAAAGGGTGAAAAAAAATTCCCTGCAGGGAAAAATCAGGGAATTTGAAAATTTGCAAAAAATCAGGGAATTATCAGGGAATTTTACAAAGATTGGAGAGAACAAATCTTGGCTACTGGTAGCTTCTCTTCCTGACTTTATTAAAAAGCTGTATTTGAGCTATATACACCGTGAAAAGATCAGGGAAAATCACCTTTCAGTCAGGGAAAAATCAGGGAATTATCAGAGAATTTCATTTTTGTGGCCACACTGTGTATGGATTAAGCTCGTCAAAAAATAACTTATTTAACAATTATTATTTAAAAGTACAGACTACAATTTTTAATATCGTGATGCAAATTAGTTTTCCATGAGTATAATCAAAGAACCTGTTATGTTTTTGCTTTTTTTCGTAATTGTTACTATAGGTTTAAATACTGCATCATACTAAACAGTTAAGAATACTAATTAGAACATCTCATTGAAAAATATCTAAAGTAATACTAAAGCAAAGCGTTTCGGACATTTATTTTTTATACATTGTTATGATCAGAGGAGGTAAAATTTCCAAAAATCTTAAATCTCTCCCGTTCCCGCGAATAGTTGTGTCATATATACTTGTCAAGGTGTCTCCGTTTGGATAATTCTAAATAATTGGCGGCAGAAAATAAAAGTATTTCAAACTTATGAAAGCTGCATTGAACAATGTTCCTGAGAATGCTAATTTTCAGCTTGCAAATATTCAACTTGTATAGAAAAAAAAACTGGTGCAGTCAGGACGCAAGTGGTTATTTTCTTGCGCATCTCCACTCACTTGACAACTGTATAGCAACGTTGAAAATAGTTCCCCACGGAGTACCTCATTGAAAAACCCCTGAAAATCCGCCATTTTGTTGGCTTGAAATGACCGAAAAAATTAAAAAAAAATCGAAATTCTTTTATACGCAGACATTATTGCCACTACATCCTCATTTTCAAATTATTTATACCAATGAAAAGAATGTCATAAGTCAAAGAAAACATCAAAATATTTATTGAGTGCTTTCAAATCGAGCTTCAAGCATGCAAAATACAGCGATTTTTACGCCGATGTTGTCAATTCAGTCAACTTCGAAGAGTAGCATGTTAATGTCTGAATGTAATGTTATATATTCTGTTAACACGCTATTTCAACAACTTATCTTGTGTCCGAATCCAATCTTTAAAACGGCTAGAAAGGCTATATAATCAACATAGTTTGTATTTTCCGTAGCTAACAATTCGATATTGACTCAGCGCAAACCTAAGGGAAGTAACCCTGTTTAACAAATTGAAGTGCGGATCTAGGGTCGGGGGTGGGGGAATTTTTAAGGAAGGTACCATGTAAGAAGTTTGGAATTACGGTGCACCAGACCGCCAAATAAAAAGCATATGTTGCAAACATGAATGGAAATCCAGGGTACACTTCATTTATATGCAGAATGAGTCTATAATCCGCAAGACATAGAGTTTTCAGCACATTCTATTGTGTGTTTGAGTTGCGTAACTCCGAAATAAATAGAAATATAAAAAAAAAATATAAAAAAAAAATATAAAAATATAATATATATATTAATAAAAAGGGCTCATTTCAACTATTTTCAAATACTGAGATCCTCATTTTTTTTTAAATTATTTATTGTAACAAATGACCTAAGAATGTTTCGACTTTAAAACAACAAAAAAACCAAGCTCTTCATATGCCACCCACTGAATATTTAAATCCCGCTGTCCTATTTTGAACTGCCTCTCTATTTCTCCCACAGCAGAACGGCCTTCTTTTTTTTTGAACCAAGTCATGTTAAATTAAGCCTTTAATGTTCGACATGACCAGGAAATATTATGAAAGAAAAAAATAAGAACACCTCACCATCTCCATACATCCGCCGTAAACCGGTATCGAGCGCTCTCTTTTTTTTTTTGGCCAAAGAAAAGTTTGTGTTTCCTATTTTATGCTCTAAAAAAAATACGGTAGGTCGGTAGGCATTTTTTTTTTGGCGGCGGGGGGGGGGGGGAGGGGGGGGGGGAGAGTGGAAGTGTCTAAAATCTGCAGGACTGAGTTTGAAGCATTCTACTTAACGAAACTCAGTTTAAACTTGAGTCACGAAAACTAAATTATGTGTAATGTGCGACGCTCTGATTACTGCCCCCACCCACGCCGTCACCATTTCAAATACCTATCCCAATCAAAAAAAAAAATCATAATAAAAGTGCTCCTTAAACAACAAATAGTGCACCCCTCTGAAGAATGAAGAATAACAAATTTATTGTAAACATCCGCCGTGGCCCAAAAAAATAAATGGTTTTGTTTCCTATTTTATGCTCTAAAAAAAAATACGATAGGTCGGTAGGCATTTTTTTGGGAGGGGTGGGGGGGGGAGGGCGGTGTCTAAAATCTGCAGGACTGAGTTTGAATCCCATTCAGTTTAAACTTGAGTCACGAAAACTGAATTATGTGTGATGTGCGCAGCTCCGATTACTGCCCCACATCCACACCGTCACCACTTCAAACACCTATCCCCATCAAAGAAAAAAAATCCATAATAAAAGTGCTCTTTTCAACAAAAAATATTGCGCCCCTCGGAAGAATGAAGAAAAACAAAGTTATTGTAAACATGGCCTAAGATTGTTTAGACTTCAAAAAAAATAAAATAGCACTGCCACCCACTGATGATTTAAATATCGCTGTGGTATTGGAACTGCCTCTATTTTATATTGCGCATCAGGTCATGTTGACGTAAGCCTTTAATGTTAGAATGGTCTGCGAAGGTTTTGAAAGAAAATGTGAAGATGACGTACATCCCCATCTCCATAAATCCTGTGCAGACCCACCCCCTTTTATTGTGCTGTGTGTGTGTGTGTGTGTGTGTGTGTGTGTATAGGGGTGTGGGAATGCTACCTCGTGCTTAAAAAGATGTTGACCCCCATCGTGTTATCGCTTTTATCCCCACCCCATCCTCCTATTTTGAAATCATAATTTCCGATATCATAGTGTGCTCTTGTTAACTATTAGGTAAACATTATTATATGAAACGGAGACTCCCATGGGTCACATTTTAAAACAAGTATCCGTTATATGTCGTATATAAATAAAGTACAACTACATTATATCTTAGATGTACTTTTATATAAAAATACAATGCTTCCAGATAACGATATAAGTCTGGTGATCTTACCCTCCATAACATCGCAAGACGTGTGAACATATGTAGCCTACATGCATTCCAAAAACCAGACCAGATTTGAAAGAAGAACCCAAACTTGCACAAAAAAAAATGGTTTGTAAAATGACCTCGTAAAATACAACAACAACAAACTCAGCGGGCTAAACTTGTTTTTGTTCGTCAATTACTTATTTCAAAAGTTACATGCCACCCATTACTAATATCACTAATCCTCGATCCGCCTCTGACTTCTAGTTGAGTTATTAAAAAATTTCAGACATATAACAAAGAGATGTGAAACTGTAAAGTTTAATATGGTATTTTCAATACTAAATACTTTGAGCAAATAAGAACTTCGAAAACTTCACTTGGTAACTTGAAAGGGTAACCACGTGATGTTTAGCTACTACACCGGTTGATCGGAAGTTTCCTATCTCCTAGTTATTAGATATGTGTATGATTTTAAATAAAATATGCAGAATCGATGCAGGACTTAAAAGTTTCTGTATACTTTGTTGAAGAAACGATTTTTTTAAAAATAGAGTCCCGATCTTTCTGCCACCATCTAATCAATACAAGCATAGATCCCCTAAAATCAGGAAAGTTGGTGATTTGCCCTGAATAATGGTGTGAAAATCAGCGTCTTTACGTTCTCGGCCACGGAGGCGCGTATTTTTTTTTTATACGTTATACTTATATTTGAACAAACTGTATAGTCTATAGCCAAAGGCTTGCATTAATTTATGATAGAATAGACATATAGAGAGACGAAGAGATAGTGTTATTATGTATATATAGTAATGGCTCTTTACTATAACATATACTTAAACTCATATGCTCTATATCCTTCTTTACTATCGCAATGCAAGCCTGTGGGTTGCATTCATTAATAAAGAAAACATGTCGATATAATTATGTTCAGTGGTTCTTGGAAGTTTTTTTTTTTAATAAGGTTTCGACCTTTTATATCAATAGCCGCCATAATGGATGTCGCGCTGACCCAATTTAACAATGACGACGTGTGGTCCCAATATGGTTGTCAGCTTACAACAAAAAAGCGACCCCTCAAAAACACACAAAACACACAAAACAACGTTCAATGTCAGAGTTTTTCTCGTAAATTATTTATTTCAGAAGTTACGCAGCACCTATTCACAAAACCTGAATCCGCTTCTGGATTGGCCATGAAAGTAGATCAGTGGGTGCGTTCAGGGTTCTCGCGTCGGTTACTCTCACCGTCGGTTCGCCGATATAACCAATCTTCTCGCAACTCTACAGCTGAGGTAGTATCAAATATTACCATCGGTGGCCATAGGTAACCCAACGGTAACCAACGTGGTTGCCCATGGGATATCCCTGAACACTGTGTAAGCTGGAGGCCTGGGTATTGTGATCATTTCTGCTCGACTAATTGCAAAATCCCTTTATGCATGACAAAGTTACAGCCCGGACAAGATCGGACTGCATGACCTCTAAGTGTGACATTTGATCTGGGACCTGGGTATTGTGATCATTTCTGCCAAGTAATTGCAGAACAAAGTTACAGCCCATACAAGTTCGAACTGCATGACCTCTAAGTGTGACCTTGACTTTTGAGCTAGAGTCCTGGGTGTTGCGCGCGACATATCATCCTCTTATGGTGATCGTGTGTGCCAAGTTATTTCAAAATCCCTCTACGCATGGCAAAGTTATAGCCCGGACAAGATCGGGCAGAGGCACGCAAATACACCGAAAAGCCATGAGACAACTATGTCGAGCTGTCCGACAATATAACCCTTACCTTTGACCTTCTAACAAAAAAATAACTAATAGGGGAGGTTGTGACCTTGAAATTTGAAAGCCGACAACTTGTTTTTCCTGTCCCTTTAAACTGTAGCTTAATCTTGGGATATGAAATCAAATGTTTTATATCCTGTTAGGTAAAATTGGGACATCTACCTCAGAGAGAAACGAGATGGAGTTTATCATCAGACATGCCTATGCCAGGGAATGAACCCACATGCAGAGGTCTGCAGCAATAGTACTGGCACTAGGCCTTATCCACTTTGCTACCAAGATGGTGCTACACTCTGGATAAGCTCTTAGTATATATTAAAGAGACACATGCCAATCTTACAAGAACATTACTACTTGATGGTAAGAGGGAGGTAGGACCGTGGGGGACGGTACTTAAAGGGGAGATGGGGTATTTAGTTCCATTCAATGTTTACCTTTAATAACGCACGAATGTCAAATCATTTTATTATAATCTAAATCTAATAATTCCAGACACTGAAGAAATCAAAATTGCCATGTGTTTTCTTTAATGATGTTCATTATAACATTCATGGATGTTTTGCAGTCTATGAATAACATGAGGTCAATCACCTTGAAGCTCTACCGATAGGTTTTTGATAGCTAGATCAGCATTCCTATGAAGTTTCATGAAAATCCGTCAAGTAGTTTCAGAGGAGTAGTCGCTACAAGTTTTCATTATATAACTCTCTATGTAAACAAAGATGGCCGCTGGCATGTTTAACATCAAATCAAAATAATTTTTGACAAGGATCAACATCATGTCATACTGATCATTTTCGAAAAGTCCCATATCAATATCACTTATAGTTTTCAAGAAGTAGTCGCTTTAAAAATGTATTTTGAAAATCTATTTTTAGCTACGGTGACCATCTTGAAACTCTGACCGACCTGAAATTTTGCTAGGATCAATAAGACACCAAGAGCAATATTCCTGTGAAGTTTCATGAAAATCCATCGAGTAGTAACAGAGGAGTAGTCGCTACAAGTTTTTACTAGATAACTCTAAACAAAGATGGCCGCTGACAGCCAGGTTTAACATCGAATCAAAACGATTTTCGACAAGGACCAACATCATGTCATGCTGATCATTTCAGAAAAAGTCCCATAACAATATCACTTATACGGTAGTTTTCAAGAAGTACTCGCTACAAAACTTTTTTTTTGAAAATCTATTTTTAGCTGTGGTGGCCATCTTGAATTTCCTCCGACCAACCTGAAATGTTGCTAGGATCATTTAGACATCAAGAGCAACATTCCTGTGAAGTTTCATGGAAATCCGTCGAGTAGTTTGAGTTTTTACTAAATAACTCTATGTAAACAAAGATGGCAGCCATGTTTAACGTCGAATCAAAACGATTTTCGACAAGGACCAACATCATGTCATGCTGATCATTTTAGAAAAAGTCCCATATCAATATCACTTAGAGTTTTCAAGAAGTAGTCGCTACAAACTTGTTTTTTAAAAATCTATTTTTAGATTTCTTGGATTTCACATCAACATGAATTTTTGCTAGGATCAGCTAGACTTCATGGGCAACATTTCTGTAAAAGTTTCATGAAAATCCATTCAGTAGTTTCAGAGGAGTAGTCGCTACAAAAAAAGTTTACGGACGGACTGACAGACGGACGATGGACACGGCATAAGCACTGCTGATGTCTGATCAGAAGAGCTAATGATAACAAAGCAATCAAAGCATGTACCCCGACACAAACATTCTGAAGAAATGTTTTTTTGTTGTTTTTTATAATACTTTATTTATCTTCAATGAAGTACAGTTAAACACAACTTGGCTTCCATAACTTGCAATATAGAGTGGCAACTCTGGATTATCTTTCAACATAGACTGGCAACTCTGGACCGGTCCTGGAAAAGATAATAATAATATTGGTAGATGGAACTCCTTAGTATGTGATATATCTTATAATTTGTATCCTGTAATTTGATGGATATTTTTTTGCTACAAATCTACTGCTAAATTATTTGGAATTTAATACTTTCTAGACGCATATTAATTTATTTTGAAGTCGAGAAACAAGAGGTCCTGTATCGTTCTATTTGCTATACAAATCTGGTGGAAATCAGTTAAAGGGGTTGATGCACTATTTTCAAACACTATTTATTTAATATGGCTCTGAAAAACTTGAAAAAAACTGAAAGAATTGTCAAAATGCCATGAAAAACAAAGGAGATATGACCTTTTGAAAATTTGCAAAGAACATAAATGGAGGCGGCCATCTTTTAAACGATGACGTGATCGTGCCATTTTACCATATATGGCATATTGACAAAATGTCATTTAAAGCAAAGAAAATTACGGCAAATGAAAAATTATCATACAATTTATACATTTCACATCTGTATATTTATTTTTAATCAATTTGCAGTGATTTTCTTTGCTTTAAAATGTATTTTGTCAATATGCCTTATATGGTTAAATGGCGCGATGACGTATAGTTCAAAGATGGCCGCCTCCATTTATGTTCTTTGCAAATTGTAAATAGGTCATATCTCCTTTGTCTTTCATGGCATTTTGATAATTCTTTCAGCTTTTTCAAGTGAAAATAGTGCATCAACCCCTTTAATGATGGACAACTACAAGCAGGACTTTTTTCCTGCTTCCTGCTATCAGGCTACGGGCCGAAACTCGGCTAGGTATTTTTTCACAAGTTTGTTCACAATTAAAAACAAGAGGTCAATGTGCTTTAAGCTTTAATTACTGATAGTTTTTGATAGCTAGATCAGTATTCCTGTGAAGTTTCATGAAAATATGTCGTTATATTTTTAGCTTTAAAGAGGCACTACCTATATCTAAGCGATTTTTAATTTAAAATATTAAATACTCAATATTACTGCATTTTTATGTAAACAAAGCTTTTTTATGAGTATTCTAAGAAGAAACATGGTTCGTATTCCAGTTCTGTAAATTATTAATTATGATCAAAACAACATCTTGAATAAAATGCTGCCCAGCCGTTTATTCCTGTTTATTCCTGCCGGAGAACTATGAGTTTTTACGATTTTCTCGGACATGCGCAATGCGATTACAAACAGTTCCGATAGCAAAAGAATCGATCGGAACTCTTCACTAATCAGACGAGGTAGTTCCGATTGTAAACGAATAAGATCGGAAAATCTCCGCAATCGGCTTGTCTAAAACAATTACGAATACAATTTCAAAAATCCGATCTTTTCTATCCAGTTTTTCACCAGCAAAACGCATATTACATTGGGTGAAATTATTGCCATTTATCTTTTTTCATAGTCCTCTTTATAATTAAGTAAAGTTTATATCAATCTGTGGACAAAACAATATAGGTAGAGCCTCCTTAACGATCATCTTGGATTTCACATCAACATGAATTTTTGCTACCAGGGCTGTCTTTCTACCATGGGGGAATGGGTCCGGGTCCCTCAGAGGGGGGAATTTTCGCGTCAATTTCAGTAAAAGGGGGAATTTTGCATGAAAGTTCAAACATCCATAACACATTATGATATCATCAATATAAAATGAAATCATGCTGATTAAATAGATATATAACACTAAATAGACAAATAAAGCAAGGACTTAAGCATACAAAAACACAATTTTATTGTTGTTTATGCCAACCAATATACATTAAACAATAAATGGGTTCAAAACAGACTTGAAAAAAAATATGTATGTTGACTAGCTGTAAGAGTTAGACTATATTCAAAAAGTACCAATGACAGTTATGTCATTTACTTTGTTCTACTTTCTTCAACACAAGCACAATTAACACTTAGTTCTCTTAAAATTCTAGCCTTCTGTCTTTCAGTTTATTTATTTATTTATTTATTTATTTTCAAGTGGGGGATTTTGACACTGAGGTGGGGGAAAAAAGATACTTTTCAGGTGGGGGACTGGGGCCGAATAACGGCCCCAAAAACAGCCAAAAGACAACGGCCCCAAAAACAGCCAAAAGACAGCCCTGGCTACAATCAACTAGACTTCATTGGCAACATTTCTGTAAAGTTTCATGAAATTCCATTCAGTAGTTTCAGAGGAGTAGTCGATCAAAAAACACAAAAAACAGACGGACGACGGACACCGCATAAGTACGGCA
>JAWPHD010019565.1:0-35167 GCA_037043455.1 Cyrtodaria siliqua | reverse complement strand
CTGTCAAGCTTAAGAACAGTTACCCCGTCGCGCACCATGCCTGTAATTCATGTCAAAGCGATGAAGTTTTGAAGGACTTTGAAGACAGCAAGATACATCTGGACTAGCGAAATTGATGAGAACCAGAGTGACCAACATACCCTCACAGTGCTTCAGATAAGCTGTCAGCACAATGCATGTTGTAAAAAACAACATCATATTTATATTTACAATTACTTATGTTTAAAAACAAGTTTTGGACAACGCATTAATGTAAATGTTACTCCTTAGTTGTTACATAAACATTTACCTATTTCTATTTCTCCTTACATATACATTCAACATTTCATCCGTCTTTTCAAATAGTATTAATTGTGTCAAATAGCAACAAAAAGGCCATTTCTTTTTTCTTCCAGCACCTACTAGTAAAACTTTGACTGTCATTCAGTACCTCAAACTTTAATAAGCATCTATTGAGTATACTGGAGCACTCAATTTTAATAAACATAAAGTTATCATGCGTGTGTGCGGTAATTTGTTCTCAATATTATCTGCAATTTTTAATTTGTTTTGTATGCATTAATTTTATTTTTGAAACATGCGTAATTATGCAGATACTGGTTGTCAATTTTTCGAGCAGCTCGGTGAATAAGGCATTGTGCCTTGCAGCTACATCCCTCTGCCAACATAGGTTTGCTCCATGGAACAGGCATGTCTGATGGTTGCAGCTACAGACCTCTGCCCCACATAGGTTTGCTCCATGGCAGAGGCATGTCTGATGATTGCAGCTACAGACCTCTGCCCACATAGGTTTGCTCCATGGCAGAGGCATGTCTGAAGGTTGCAGCTACAGACCTCTGCCCCACATAGGTTTGCTCCATGGCAGAGGCATGTCTGATGGTTTTAGCTACAGACCTCTGCCCCACATAGGTTTGCTCCATGGCAGAGGCATGTCTGATGGTTGCAACTACAGACCTCTGCCCCACATAGGTTTGCTCCATTGCAGAGGCATGTCTGATGGTTGCAGCTACAGACCTCTGCCCCACATAGGTTTGCTCCATGGCAGAGGCATGTCTGATGGTTGCAACTACAGACCTCTGCCCCACATAGTTTGCTCCATGGCAGAGAATGTCTGAAGGTTGCAGCTACAGACCTCTGCTCCACATAGGTTTGCTCCATGGCAGAGCATGTCTGATGTTGCAGCTACAGACCTCTGCCCCACATAGGTTTGCTCCATGGCAGAGGCAGGTCTGATGGTTGCAGCTACAGACCTCTGCCCCACATAGGTTTGCTCCATGGCAGAGGCAAGTCTGATGGTTGCAGTTACAGACCTCTGCCTCACATAGGTTTGCTCCATGGCAGAGGCATGTCTGAGGGTTGCAGCTACAGACCTCTGCCCCACATAGGTTTGCTCCATGTCAGAGGCATGTCTGATGGAAACTTTCTTCTCCATCTCATCTCCCCGCTAAAGCTGCTGTCCCAATATGATGTGTTTACAAGGCCATTTAATTTGGTAAACACTATTTGATGACATCACCCTCAAGCGCCACCTACACACATTACCTTAAGGCTTATGTCCCCTTGTATGGAATTCCATTGAACGTGAATTAACAAAAGAAAAAAAAGACTCAAATAATCCTAAATATATTTACCTATTATTTGTAGTTTAATATGTTTACACTTTTATTTAGACAGTGCTATACTTGAATAATGAATACACAATTAAAACAGTATGTATTGATCCGTATTCAGCTTATATCATACTCAAGGTCATGTGTGTATTGACTAATTCACATATTTATCAAGTATGTATTTATAATTCAAGTGTAGCAGTGCCTAGATAAATGTGTAAACATACTAAACTGGAAGTTTCATGTAAAACTATTCAAGATTAGTTTAATTTTTATCTTTCTCAAATACAATCACAATGGGATTAAACAAAAGGGGACATAATACTTATTATTATATAACCTATAAATAGACGCGTTTTCATTGGCTAAAAAGTAATTTTTTAGAAAAAATATCTAGCGATATTGACCTGTTTTTTTGATATTGACCTGTTTTTTTGATATTGACCTGTTTTATATAATTGTTTTTTTGATATTGACCTGTTTTATATAATTGTAAATTGAGGGTTATATAATAAAACAGTTATGGACTTTTCAGCTGTTATACATGATGTTGATATGCACCAAAAAATCATTATTGACCTCGGCTATCGCCTCGGTCAATAATGATTTGTTTGGTGCATATCACATCATGTATAACAGCTGAAAAGTCCATAATTGTATAATAAACGACATAAATACGCAGTAACAAGAATCAAACAACGCTGTCGGCTGTAGCCAGTCACATGTGACAACAAGAATCAAACAATGCTGTCGGCTGTAGCCAGTCACATGTGACAACAAGAGTCAAACAAAATGCTGCCAGCTGCAGTATCTGTGAATTTTCTTCATGCTTTTCTAATTATTGTAATACATGCATACATTTCAAAAGTAACTGATACACTTAATAAAGAAGAAGTACTGGATATCATTTTAGAAAAGACATACCGGTACCTGTATATGAAAACGGGTAGAACAAAAGTGACAGACTTAGATTTATGAGTGACAGACTTAGATATGAATATGCATAATAATGTGGATATCCAAAAATCATGACGGCTGTATATACTGCTGCATATAATTTCTCATGCATGAAGATTCAGTTTTTTATGAAGATATCCAATCTTTGTTTAAAGTGCTCCCTGTAGTGGTTCCAGATGTATCAAATCAGTAAATTAGGTCATGAATTACTTGTAACCACATTTATTTTTGTTTAAATATTTTGTATGCTGAAGAATTAATATTAGCATCCTTTTCTGCAGCATTGACCAATGTGGTACCATCTCTTGCAATGTCAGCAAAATAGTCTACTTACAGATTTCATGCAGTAAACAAATATGGAATCACATAACATGTCCGCAACCACATCTGAACATATGGAAGCTTAGCTTAACACAACAAAAAACAAAAAACATTGTAGACTATAACGTGTTGAACAAACAAAGACTAGGCAACTTTCTACATAACATCAAGTATATGAAAGCAATTATTGTTTGGTTAGTATGGTAGTTCCTAAACACTCCTTTCTTGCTGTAAAGAGACCGAAGAGAAATATCATTCTGATGAATGCCCCTGGAAGGCCCTCTAATTCATGGCCGTAATGTAGATAATGGCTGTTATGCAGCTATTATACCTTTGTAAGTTTTACCTTGACCTTGGCAAGAGAAATCTGGAAGTTTAACGCAACACATAGTCAAAGTGCAGAAGGAAACCCAAATCTGCTCACAGGTTAAGAAACAAAGATACCCAAATTTGACCTTGGAAGTCTAAGTGTGACCTTGACCTTAGGGACAGAAACCTGAGAGTTAAACACACATAACAATATGGCAGTCTCGTCTGCACTGCTTTGTCATACAAGAACAAAAAATGTCACCAGCAAGCGCCAAATGCTTAAAAGTTTATTTGACTTTTGAGCTACAAGTGTGACCTTGACCTCTGAGGTAAGACCCCGATTATTGTGTTTGACACACCTTCTCATTATGATTAACATTTGTGTGAAGTTTCATGAAATTCCATTCAGTTCTATGGCTGAAACATGATTGTTTCAGACTGAAGTTGAATTGACAAACAGACGAACAATGCGATTACTCTATGCCCCGTCCCTTCGGGGGCATCTTCAGGGGAAAACTGTATTTAAGCTGCACACACACACACCCCATTGTGGTTAACATGTGTGTGCACTTTCATGGAAATCCTTGAATTCTTCCAAAGTTATGGCTGAGACATGATTGTTTCGGACGGAAGGACGAACAGACAATGGATAGATGGTACGATTACTATATATGCCTCCCTTTGGGGCATAAAAATGCTTGAAAATCGAAAGGGGGAGTGGGGGTTATATGAAGGATGGTAGGGGAAAGTGGAAAAGGAGGGGAGTAACTGTCCTTAAAATATGGATAAATACTAGTCAAAATTACTAAGTACCCGCATAGGAAAATGTCAATAATATTCTCATTGTTTTGTGTATCACTTGATTAGAGATACGGTTGAACTGCAAAGTAATGAGTTTATATCAACTCTTCTGATTGCATGAACACATTTTAAAGCTTTCAAGTCGATGTATTTTCTTAGAAATAAATTATAACACATATAACTGGGTACATAGGATGTTGTTAAGTACTTCGCATTAGTGCAGCTTTCAATGTTCCCAATTCTAAAATATGCCAACTTAAATTATTTTGTGAAAATTGATTTGTTTTAAATCCAGCCAAACTTGAGTTAAATACATCCCTCCCCCATATCTTGGTAATCGAAGACAGTTTATATAATTGTCATATCTGACACACAATCCTTATATCCCCCACCCACCCCATCCCATCCCATCCCACCCCACCATGGACACCATATAGCCAGTGGACCGATACAGGCCATCTTGGGCTTCTTGTTTTTCGTTTGTTTGCGTAGCGTATACCTCGTGTATTACGTGTGTTGCATACTTTGCGTTTAACATGTCTAATTTGTATGTGTATAACAAGTAAGACTGGCTCAAAACGCCTTATTAATAATGTAGTTCCTAATTTCGTAAAAAACATGACTAAACGGGTTATTCCCCTTCGATCACAAGTTCAATTGCAAACATTTAGCCATAAATTACACGAACGAGTGTCAAGTTCAACAAAACTCTAGAAATGTTGATTTATATCTATACTATTTACATTATTTTTACTGTCAAGTCCAGAGCCATAATACATTATAAATTGTTTAATACCTTATACATAGTAGAAGACAGAACAATGCCATTGTTTTATATCCTGCAATATTCTAGACTTATGAGTTTGTTTGTTTGTTTTTTGTGTTACGTCATTTTCAACACACGTAAGGTTATATATAACAGTCGATTTTTTTAAAAAAAAATTGGTGGAGGCAGACGAAGACCATCCACTTTTCCTTTACTGTAAGAGTACACCTCCAGCCATTCGTAAGAATCGACATTTCCTAACTTACAAGTCGAGCTCCCAGTGGGATTAAAACCCGCAGCGGTGAGAGGCGAGACGGTTTACAAATCAACGTGGGTAACCCCTTGGCCACGGATACGCTACCAGACTTATCAGACAGTGGGACAACATTAGAAACATATAATAAGTAAAATATTAACTAAGAAACTATAATAATTAATAAGAGCTATACAGACAGTTTATCACATCACTACACTGACAGTTATGAATGTTTTCTTTTGGAGAATATTAGTTATATATATATCATTAAAGGGCCTGCGTATGTATGTATAGAGTTTAACGGCACTTTTAACTATCTATGCGTCATATCACGATGTCTATTGTAAGTCATATCACGATGTATATTGGAAGTCATATCACGATGTCTATTGTAAGTCATATCACGTTGTATATTGGAATCAATGAGCTTTATTCTCAACTGTATAGTGCTGTCATACTGTAATATCACGCCTGGACACACATGATAACCCACATCATATTATATTATTATATATGAGACCGGGCAGACCAGTTTTAAGACTACCCTTTTTATGCTGAACGTTATTTAAGCAATGGAGCTACAAGTACCATGTGTAAACTATAGTGATATAAAGCGGGGAATGAACACACACACGACCTTCCACATGCTAGGCGAACGCTCAACCATTATGCCACCGCCATCGAAATGAAGCATCCATGTTGCATCGGTTTTTTAAAACACGCTTAAGAGAAATAAAATGCATCTACAACTTAAAAAGAGAGAACAATAATAACATATAGATAACGTGGACGTATTAACACGTTTTGCTTAAAAAATAAAGGTTAAACAATTATTTATTACAATCTTTAATAGCAAAACTGTTGAGACAGAAGAAAATGATGGGAGATGAACAAGTTTGAACACGTTTGTTATCAAAATTCCATTAGGCAGATATACATTTTTACAACACATGTGACTATACAATATTCACAGGTAATATATTTTACAAATGCACTGTATCATTATTTGCTATTATAACATTATATATCTATATTGTTAATAATAATTCCTTTTTAATTTAATAATATTTTATTGCTTGATGTTATTTACATAAATGCATGTGATATAAAAATTACAATAATAAATAACATTTACAAATGGATTGGACCACGAGTTATCACAACATCAGTTACGGTCCTTTCCAATAATTCCTTTCATTTGCGCGGAGAAGGCTTTTGGCCATTACAGTTGTACGCAATATACAGGTCAGATGTTCTTAATTTAAACACGTAGTTACTACCAACAGACACGTTTGTGAATTAAATCAATTATTTGTAATAAGCAAACATTCATTTCGTTTATTACAAGATTTGTAAACAAAAATAGACACGTTTCTAATTTCTTTTTGAGTTTATTAACAAAATAAGTTTCTGCATATTTGGCCTATTCCAATAGTATTTTTTTATATAGTGTTTTCTAAACTCCGAGTATATAGTGATGTACAGGAATATGAAGTCATCAGTTGTTATGTGTACATGAAGTTTGGGAACACTCAGTTCGAAAATATTTGAGAAAAAATGTGTTAGCAGGTATACAATTTTAGAGTGGCAAATTTTAAGTCAAACAAAGGGCCATAATTCTGTAATATATTAGGCAATCAATGATGTGTTATGTAGAGGGACATAAGGCCATCAGTTGTTATGAGTATATGAAGTTTGGGAACAACCCATTTAGAAGTGTTTGAGATATGCAACTATTAAAAACATGTTACGCGACGCGGCGTGACGAGACGCGACGGGACGTTACGGACAACGTGATTCCTATATAACCCCCACTTCACTTTGTGAAAGCGGGAGTATAACTGAAAAGTGAACTTAATCTTTCACAGACATTTTATTACAGGTTTGACTGCTGACCTTGATTTTGACTGCTATCGAAAGTGTAAAATGTTCGTCTTATGTTTCTCTTATTTTCTTTAAGACTGTTGACAGCGTTAAAGTCGTATTTTTTTAAAGTTTTGCTTTAAATGACACCAACTCATGACAGAGGCGTAATAAACCTGCTCATGAATGTGATTTATGGGTGAAGCAGCTTTCGTTCGACGAACATCCAAAGACTCGGTCGACTCCAAAGAGTCGGTATATAAGGCTGACATGGATGCGCATAATATCAGTTTTCATCAGTTTAAATCAAAGACAATATCTTACCACAAAGTATTAAAAGAATATTTTTTTCTTAGAAATTTGATTAGTGACATTCGCTGGTATTTCATAAAAAAAAAGGAATTAGAAAAAAAAGATATATTAAAGCAGAACAGGAATTGTATCAATCACAGAACACAGTCAACCAAACACACGTATATAAAGCAAACAACAATCATAATGAAAGATGGAAGCAACGTATGCGACACCACAGACATAAAAGGATTGACAATTGGGGTACTGCCTTGGAACGGTCAGTGTGGGGTTAAACCAGGTGTTAGGGTGCACCAACGCCTCACTCTTACCCCATTGTTGTCCAAATAAAATGGGACAGTGTAAATCAAGAAATCCCCGCCGGGCTATATCCTCTAACATACTAGGCAGTATTAATAGTCGATATAAGTACAACGCAAAGATGATCATGTATATATGAATATAACAAGTGTGCCGCGTAACGGAGAATTATACGCTTGTTTGCTAAGTTTTTTTAAGTGAAAAGCATTTCCTGACTGATCTACTGCCAACATATCTGAAATGGCCACAGGTCGAAAACATATATACTTGCTTAATAAGATAAAGGACATGGATTACATAAGCAAGTTGGTTCAGTCGGGTTTATTTTTTTCTCGAAAATTCGTTTTAATACATGGAACATAAGAACTAACTTCTTATACGGGGGATCACCACGACCTTGACCTTAACCTAGTGACTTCACCAACAACAGGGATCACCCTTTTCCCATGGGCAGTCTATATATGCAGTCTAGTTGTAATCGGACGGAAAAATTACACATAAATATTTAGGCACTCAGCGGGTTTGAACTCGGGACCCCTTGCATGTGAAGCGGGCGCTCTACCGATATCACCATAAAATCTAGCTCTGTGGCGAGACAGTAGTAACACGTTTATAAACCTATATATGTACATACCCCACAACTGAGTCCTATTACATTCCTCCAACCTTTTTATTTTTGATATTGGAAACCTTCAAATATCACACAACACATATAGACAATAACATATACAATGATCTAGGCATCTGGGCAGAACCTCATACAATGCCTACCCGGATTCTCCACCAATGTAATCGGACCGGAAAAATTACACTAATATTTAGGCACTCAGCGGGTTTGAACTAGGGACCCCTTGCATGTGAAGCGGACAGTAGTAACGCGCTTATAAACCTATCTATTTGCATACCCCCCCCCCCCCCCCCCCCCCCCCCCCACACACACACAGCTGAATTCAATTACACTAGTGATCTTAGTTTGAAAAGTATTCGAATAATCCGTCTTTCTATGCATAGTCATCGTGACCTTGACCTCGAAAACCGTTTTTATATGCATGGTTACAGCGACCTTGACCTATGTTTTGTGATCTCAACAACAATGGGGATCATCATAGTCCCTTGGAAGTTCCATGATCATGTGTATTATACTTCATAAGTTATCAAGGTGTATCAAATTGTTAAAAGACTGGCGGACGGACAGACAACGCCATACTATAATACGTAAAAAGCACAAAGGCCTAGACAGTCGCAAAGAAAGTAATCATTGAGTTGATAGAAGCCAGAGCATCAAAGAATAATCCAATATGGACACTGCAGTCACATCACTGATATATCATGGAGAGATTGGATAGGTCGTTTAACATAATCAGTATGACCATCATTGTAGCCGTGTCCAGTATGTGAACCACCAACAGTTTGTCATAGTCATTCGTTTGTCCAACACAATGTCCCCATAAGCAAATAGATTTCCATCGCCAGCTATAACGTCTTTTGGAATATATATACCTTAAAATTTAGATTAAGATTTACGTGTTTCTCCTAATAAATTGCGTGTAAATAATCGCATTTATTGTAAAGTTTATCAGTTTTCCCCTACTAAACACCCTTTTCACTTTCAGTTTTAAGACATTTCTTTGCCTAGCAAATTAAGAAATGTAATTGACGCTTTATTAACATCCGAATCTTCCTTTAAGTATTATTCTATCCGTTGAATGGTTCTCATAACATCCGCAAACAATTATTATATCAATTGGATTTAGATGGCGCAATGTATGTATGTATGTATGTACTACACGCCCCCAGCCCCACCCTCATCTCTACTGCTCCCTCTCCACATTTTCTCTACAACCCCACTCAACGGATAGAATAATACCCCCTAAAAATGTGTTCATTGACATGGTAAATACTTGGTTTTCAATTTAAAAATAAATAATTGAAAAACTTTAGCATTTTTAAGTAGGGTTGTAGAGAAAATATGGGGAAGTAGCGAGGGTAGTGGGAGGAAGGTTATGTGAAGGTTATGTACGATTGTACTATGAAAGTCGAACAGGAAATGTAGCATTCGCAGAGCACAGTCTACCAACACATGCAGTCGCATCAAACAACAACTACAAGGATAAATAGAGAAAAACAGTCTACCAACACATGCATTCGCATCAAACAACAACTACAAGGATAAATAGAGAAAACAGTCTACCAACACATGCAGTCGCATCAAACAACAACTACAAGGATAAATATAGAAAACAGTCTACCAACACATGCAGTCACATCAAATAAAAAATGAAGGATAAATAGGGAACACAGTCTACCAACACATGCAGTCACATCAAATAACAAATAAAGGATACATAGGGAACACAGTCTACCAACACATGCAGTCACATCAAATAACAAATACAAGGATAAATAGATAACACAGTCTACCAAAACATGCAGTCACATCAAATAACAAATAAAGGATAAATAGGGAACACAGTCTACCAACACATGCAGTCACATCAAATAACAAATACAAGGATAAATAGAGAACACAGTCTACCAACACATGCATTTACATCAAACAACAAATACAAGGATAAATAGAGAACACAGTCTACCAACACATGCAGTCACATCAAACAACAAATAAAGGATAAATAGGGAACACAGTCTACCAACACATGCAGTCACATCAAACAACAAATACAAGGATAAATAGAGAACACAGTCTACCAACACATGCAGTCACATCAAACAACAAATAAAGGATAAATAGGGAACACAGTCTACCACCACATGCAGTCACATCAAACAAAAAATAAAGGATAAATAGAGAACACAGTCTACCAACACATGCAGTCACATCAAACAACAAATACAAGGATAAATAGAGAACACAGTCTACCAACACATGCAGTCACATCAAACAACAAATACAAGGATAAATAGAGAACACAGTCTACCAACACATGCAGTCACATCAAACAACAAATACAAGGATAAATAGAGAACACAGTCTACCAACACATGCAGTCACATCAAACAACACATACAAGGATAAATAGGGAACACAGTCTACCAACACATGCAGTCACATCAAATAAAAAATAAAGGATAAATAGGGAACACAGTCTACCAACACATGCAGTCACATCAAACAACAAATACAAGGATAAATAGAGAACACAGTCTACCAACACATGCAGTCACATCAAACAACAAATACAAGGATAAATAGAGAACACAGTCTACCAACACATGCAGTCACATCAAACAACAAATACAAGGATAAATAGAGAACACAGTCTACCAACACATGCAGTCACATCAAACAACACATACAAGGATAAATAGGGAACACAGTCTACCAACACATGCAGTCACATCAAACAAAAAATAAAGGATAAATAGGGAACACAGTCTACCAACACATGCAGTCACATCAAACAAAAAATAAAGGATAAATAGAGTACACAGTCTACCAACACATGCAATCACATCAAACAAAGGATAAATAGGGAACACAGTCTACCAACACATATAGTCACATCAAACAACAAATAAAGGACAAATATAGTACACAGTCTACCAACAAATGCAGTCACATCAAACAACAAATACAAGGATAAATAGAGAACACAGTCTACCAACACATGCAGTCACATCAAACAACAATTACAAGGATAAATAGGGATCACAGTCTACCAACACATGCAGTCACATCAAACAACAAATAAAGAATAAATAGGGAACACAGTCTACCAACATATGCAGTCACATCAAACAAAACATAAAGGATAAATAGAGTACACAGTCTACCAACGCATGCATTTACATCAAACAACAAATAAAGGGCACATAGTGTACACAGTCTATAACACATGCAGTCATATCAAACAACAAATACAAGGATAGATAGAGAACACAGTCTACCAACACATTCATTCACATCAAACAACAAATAAAGGATAAATAGGGAACACAGTCTACCAACACATGCAGTCACATCAAACAACAAATACAAGGATAAATAGGGAACACAGTCTACCAACAAATGCAGTCACATCAAACAACAAATACAAGGATAAATAGGGAACACAGTCTACCAACAAATGCTGTCACATCAAACAACAAATAAAGGATAAATAGGGAACAAAGTCTACCAACACATGCAGTCACATCAAACAAAAATTAAAGGATAGAGTACACAATCTATCAACACATGCAGTCACATCAAACACCAAATAAAGGATAAATAGGGAACACAGTCTACCAACACATGTAGTCACATCAAACAACAAATACAAGGATAAATAGAGAACACAGTCTACCAACACATGCAGTCACATCAAACAACAAATAAAGGATAAATATAGTACACAGTCTACCAACACATGCAGTCACATCAAACAACAAATACAAGGATAAATAGAGAACACAGTCTACCAACACATGCAGTCACATCAAACAACAAATACATGATACATAGTGTACACAGTCTATAACACATGCAGTCATTTCAAACAACAAATACATGGATAAATAGTGAACATAGTCTACCAATACATGCAGTCACATCAAACAACAAATACAAGGATAAATAGAGAACACAGTCTAACAACACATGCAGTCACATTAAACAACAAATACAAGGATAAATAGAGAATACAGTCTACCAAAACATGCAGTCACATCAAACAACAAATAAGGGACAAATAGAGAACACAGTCTACCAACACATGCAGTCACATCAAACAACGAATAAAAGGATAAATAGAGAACAAGTCTACCAACACATGCAGTCACATCAAACAACAAATATATGATAAATAGAGAACACAGTCTACCAACACATGCAGTCACATCAAACAAGAAATAAATGATAAATAGGGAACACAGTCTACCAACACATGCAGTCACATCAAACAAGAAATAAATGATAAACAGATACAAAATATGTGACACCACAAACATAAAGGTGTTGACAATAGGGATACCACCGTGGAACGGTCAGTGGCAAGAATCGGGGTTTAAACCAGGTAAAGAAAAGTTTGCACCAAGATTCACTCTTACCCAATTAAACGGGACAGTTTTAATAAAGTTTCGATACAGTAGTTTCAATGGTGATTGTAAACTGATATTTTAATTTATTATAATCTAGTAATTATGTAAGAAACTGTTAACACAGATAAATCAGAACAAAAATGAAGTTGTGGAAGAAAAAAACGTTGCCCACTGACTTTACACGTGAGATGTATGTACAATCATTTTTGCCTCTACGTTTACAATGAACAAGTTACTATCAATCAGAAAACTCAAAGTATAATCTCCCTGTTAGTCGTGTGGCCCAACACACGCCATGACGGGTCTTAATCAACTCTTTCGTTATCATCTGTTTCATTACCTATCCTAGAGTTAAAATCGCCCCAACCTGTTATCCTGCCATGATTCTGATATTGTTGTAAATCAAAATAAAACAGCGTCATTTACACTACTAGAATGTTTTAATGGTGGAAGATTCAAATCACGTCATTGTTGTTGCGCTTTTTTGCGCTTTTTAAAGCAATATTGTTATCCGGGATGTCTACTGCTTAATCTGATTAACTCGTCTGCTTGACAAAAAGTCCATGATCACCGCCAGAACCTTGCTTGGCATTTAGATTATGAATAAAATGACTATACCGTCTATATTCGGTGAAGCTAATCTCATGTTTCATCACGGGCGAAAGTTTTAAACACTAAATACATGTACCAACAATTTAAATAGTTAAGCCTATTTTGTCGGAATAAGAAATCGTGACCAACCATCAACGTTCAAAGGAGATACTCCTCTAATTGGTGTTGGAACGGTTAACGCGCTCGCGAGAGAACATAAAGCTGTGGAGCTGACGCGGTGTGCATATTAGACTATGCAGTCATGGACTCGAAACTACTGCTATTTTCATTTTACATCTTTATAATCAAGTGTGAAAATGTATACTCTATTTTCAGATTCTACACTTAATTAGAAAATAAAAGAAGGTGAATATTTTGAAACTGTTTGTCGACCGTAACTCTCGCGTCTTTTTCTCCATGACAACTTATCTGATGTTCAACATGTCAATGGTTGCAGTAACAACACTAGGTTTCGCCTTTTACAGTCTGCTTGCCGCAGTCTGTTTCCTCTTTTTTGATGTCTTGTCTGTTAATTTCATTCCATCCCGATTAGTATTACGGATGGTGTAATTTTGGTTAAGTTTATGTTTTAACAAGGCAACGAACCTGCAGCTGAGCTGGTAACGCGCCACAAAGGCTAAACAAGAGGGGCATATTGACGCTCAATTTACTAACAATGACTCTTATAACAGCCGAGTGGGGAGTCTGCCTAATGTGGCTGATAAAGATGAAAAATAAAGGACCTAAGTGTTAATAAAGCAGAACAAAGCTATTTGCATTCAATCAAGGGCCACAACTCTGTCATTTCTGCTCATATTTGACTGAATATTGAACTTATTCAAGCTGTCAATGATATAAACAGTATGTTGACGTTTCGTAAATATCAGATTAAAAATGAAGGAGCTAGAGTGTTAACAAAGAATAGTATAATGGAGGGTGTGTATATGGGTTGGTTGCTTAGTTCATTGTTGGTTGGTTGGTTGGTTGGTTGGTTGGTTGGTTGGTTGGTTGGTTGGTTGGTTGGTTGGTTGGTTGGTTGGTTGGTTGGTTGGTTGGTTGGTTGGTTGGTTGGTTTTAGTTTTTTTTTACTAATTCAAGGATCATAACTCTGTTTCTGCTTCTAGTCCGACAAGGCTAGATTTTCATATTGGTAGGTCATTACTTTGTTGTGTGTGTGCTTAAATATGGCTGGTTATTTAACTTGTTTAAACTTTCATTGAAAAATATACTCGGACCAAGTTTTGTAAAGATTAGATAAAAAATAAATTAAAGAAAAGTAATAAGCAAAATATAAAATTATTCAATAAGTCAAGGGTCATAATTTCTGGTGTTACTAATCATATCATATGGTTTTCAAACAACACTATGTCCGAGTTTGGTAACGATAAAATAAAAAAACAATGAAGGTGCTAGAGCTCTAATGAAGCAAAATATTGCATTTTGCAGTCATTTAAGGGTCATAACTCCGCTACTTCTGGTTTGATTATGTCCTGTTTTCAAGCACCTCTGAGCTTTAAATGATGTTAACGTCCTGTTAAAAATTAATAAAAAAATATTTTTTAAAAAATTAAAGAACTAGAGTGTTATATTTTATTTCCTTAGAAACGTTTTATAAATATGTTTCCGAATTATCGCAGGATATATCATCACTTCACAATGATGAGGCCGAAACTTTTTGTGAGGAACACGATTTTAATGATTTAAATTGTAAATTTGATGAACTTGACAGAGAAAATCTCTGAAGTAACAACGATGGTTAAATCTTTCAAAAGAAACAAGGCTTTTGCGGGTGACTGCTTGATAAATGAATACGTTCTCGAAGCGACAGACATCATTTCTCCACAGATTTGTTTAATGGGGTATGTAATGGAGCCATAACATTAGTTAGCTGCTTATCAAAACATTTTACAGGTATTTTAAATAAAGAATTAGCATGCGGGAAAACAATATTGTATCAGATGTTCAGTTCGGATTTGAAACCTTGTTAATTCTCGATTTTTCCGCTGAATAGCGAATAAGCTGGTTCCCTGATTACTCTGCGGTAAACAACAGGGTACCAGGTGCGCGGTGACCAAATGAGTTGATGCTGACAGAAAACTGAATTATTAACATACTACTACACGATCTATTTCAAATATCGAGCTAAATTATTTAAATATGCATGTATTGCTTTTAATTTATTGAAAAAATTATGGAATTCATTATATAACTTGGATTTTAACGGCGAAAATACACTCGCTAGCTGTGTTGATTTTCTTTTTCTACAGTTTTCGGCTTGAATCGAGAATGTACATTTCTAGAAATTTAACTCCTCTTCCCATACGTTTCACATACGGTCAAATGAACGTATTTTTTCGTTATTTAGTTAGTTCTTAGTAAAGCTAAAACAAAATCACTGTATAGAATACAGGATTGTCTTTCAACTCGTCTTTGAAATAGCCAGCTATCTTGAATATTTTTTTTCAAAACAAGTACATTAACAACGATATGTATACTAGGTTTTCTTAGATTTGATAAATTCGTAAGACGCACCGTGCGTAACTTAGCGCAACGCGCATGCGCGAAAACCCTTACCTGTATGCGCAAGTGTTCATGGGTAAATTTATATTCGGCGGGTAAATTGGATTTACGATATGTTTCGAATGTTTTATTTTTGTATAAAGACATAAACATGCTATACAATTATCTGAAATGATGTTTACAATTATTATTAATAATAATAATAATAATCCTGTAACATCTAGTATACTATTTAGTATACTCATATTTTGGTTAGAAATCCATAAACCGCACTGTTAGATAGTTTGTATATAGTCGTTTCCTGATGTATACGTGTTTAGAATTATATTTGATGATCTGTCGTCATTGATATAAATGTATTTTGTAACTGTTGCTTATGCTGTTAATATGTACGAACCTACGTGAATAAAGAATTTGAATTTGAATTTGAATGCAGAGTGTCGCTCCACCATTGATGTCATATTTCGTTGAATTGTGTTATACAGAAAGTACTGAATGAAAGCAGGGCTTTATATTAATTATCATCCCAGATGAAAGCAAGCGGTTAAATTGTACGTTTGTGGACCTAAAGAAGGCTTTCGACAGTATATATAGAAATAGTCTTTGGCTAAAACTTTTTAAGCTAGGAATTAAAGGTAACTTGTTAAGAATTATACGAGCCATGTATGACAAAGTGAAATCTTGTGTTTACACGATAGAGGCCACATTGCTTGAGAAATCTTAACCAAACTTGCACAGCTTGTATATGACCATAAGATCTCGGATGAGTTCGATAATAGGCAAGATCGGAACACCAGAGTTTTGGCCCCTGAATTAGCAAAAAACGCAGTTTTTCTCATTTTGTTTACACGATAGAGGCCACATTTTTCGAGCAATTTTAACCAAACTTGCATAGATTGTAAATGACCATAAGATCTCAAATGAGTTCGATAATAGGCAAGATCGGACTAGTAACACCAGAGTTATGGCCCCTGAATTAGCAAAAATGCAGTTTTATATGTTGTTAACACAATACAGGCTATATTTCTTGAGCAATCTTAACCAAACTTACTTTTTTTTGTGTGTGTGGGGGGATGGGGGTGGGGGTGGGCGGGGTTACTTTTTTAAATTTTCTTCTTTTTTTTTCTTCTTTCTTTTTTCTTTCTTTTTTTTTTAATACTTATTTTTTTCTGTTTTTTTTTTCCTTTTTTTGGATTCGATGAAACTTAGCAGGAAGCATTGGTATGATGTCTAGATGTGCATGTTGCATTTTTTCGGTTCGTTGGTTTTTGACGGAGTTACGGCCACTTGACAATATTTTATTTTTACTTTAAATTTCTTGTCGGCGCTACTCCTCCTAAACACCTTTTTGGATTTGACGAAACTTGGCAGGAAGCATTGGTAAGATGTCTACTGTGCATTTCAGGGTACCTATGCGTCAAATATGAATCGATATTTTTTTTTATTACTTACTATATGTTTTCATACCTGATATGGTTAGATAGAATGAAAATAGACGCTCCTGGATCTGTTTACAATCTTGCCATAGCCATCCAGTATGCTTCACAAAGCCTAAAATTCATTTTGACCCCATTGTTTATATTGTAAAAATTAAAACAACATGGCGGCCTTATTTTTAGAAATTGTCGTCTGCGCATGTCTGTTTCTAGGGTTCGGATGTACCATGTAAAACGCAGGGTGAGGTTGTTTTTCAATGTTCAGCACCTCCGGCAATCGATCATACTTATCCTTTATTTTGGAATGAAAACCATTATATCTAGCAAATATAGGCTAGGTAAATAGTATACTGAGTTTATATTTTGTTATTTACACCACTGCTGGTCAACAGATTTGTTAAGTCACCCTACCATAAAAAATGGAATGTTCCGCTGTCGCCATTTTGGTTTTCGGCTGTCAATAAAATTACATGTAAATATGGGTGTTCAAAATGATTTTTTGGCTTTGCGAAGCTTAGAGGATGGCTACTCGAAGATTGAAAACAGATTCTGGAGCGTCCGTTTTCATTCTATTCAATCATATCAGGTATGAAAACATATAGAAAGGAATAAAAAAAAATCTCGATTCTTATTCGACGCATAGGTACCCTGAAATGCACAGCTAGTTGTGCATATCTCTGTATATCAATGAAATCTTGACAAGTTCGAAAACCAGCTAGATCTTGTTAGTAACGAAAGAGTTATGGCCCTTGATTTATTGAAAAGTGCTATATTGTATTTTCCTTTGTTAAATTAAAAAAATACCCATGCAAGACTAGACGCACAAGACTTATTTCCCATGATTACCAGGTGAGCGATCTAGGGCCATCCAGGCCCACTTGTTTGCTATTATGCTCTAACAGTCAGAAAAAGCCATTACAATTATGTTGACCGTTTTCCGATACAAACCTGCGATTCATATTTTTATGAGTGGGCAATTTGCCCAAAAAACAACAACAACGCAATAACATGGGTGTTCGATTAGCAATAGCATTTGAAGTATATTATATAAACACACATTAAGCCTAACCTGACTGCATCACGATAAACCTGAATTAATGCAGCACATGTGCCCGAAAATGCATCTTCATTTTGCCTCGTGACTATAACTTCTTTATCTAGCTCTCAGTTCCAGTAATACTATATACACATATTCACCATCATGAGACGATGTTCTGAGACCAAAGCCAGGTCTTAACTTCAATGTCAGTGTCATACTAACACGTTGAAAGTTATTGCCATAATTCCGTGTCCGGGCTATAACTTCTTTAGCTACCATTCGATTCCAATAATATATAAAAAATAAAAAGTCCACCATCCACATATTCGTGTTCGGCCTATAACGTGTTATCTATCTGTCAAGTACACTACTGTTGACACAAATGTGTCGCCACAAGGAGGCAATGTGCTCGCCACAATGAGACAATGGGTCGCGACTAAAGCCAGATACTTACCTTCAAGGTAAAAAAACGTTGCATTTCATTGCTATAATTTGGAGTCGTTTCTTTATCATTCTATTCCAATGGGGTATACACAAAACAATACAATGTGTCACATTCGTCACCCAGCTCAATAACTCAACGGTCAAGGTCACACTTAGACCTTGATGGTCATGGGTTTTGTGTTCGGATTATAACTTCTTCATTTTTCATTGCATTCCAACAATATTCTACACAGACGTTCATCTCCATGTGAAATTGTGTCGCAACACACAAACTCGGCCAATCCCGTCATTCTTCGGGATCATGCTCAAAGCTGATCGAAGAAGTGAACGAGATGTTGCAAATGACTGCCATGCCCTTGTCTTCAATGTCAAGGTCGAACTTAGACTCGCCATTATATAGGAATATGTGTTGCATTCTTCACCAGGTCAATAACTCAAAGATCAATATAACACCCAGAAGGTAAAGGTCATAGGTTTAATTTCGTGTACGGTTTATAATTCTTTCATCTATCATTGCATTTATAAAAAAAAAAAGTTCCTACCCAACTCCTCTCCCTCCCCCAAATCGATGAATACCTTAAGTTTGTTCTTATTTCATAGCACGCCTGCATGGTAAGTTGCGTGCCTGTATTGCCTTGCATTTTTTTACGAACAATATTTTTGTTACGAGTAAAATGTAACAAGAAGGAAGCAAATCCAGTCACACAAAAATATAATTAACAAATGTGTTTACATCAAATATTCACTTACAGAATACACAAATCCACTTTTTCATTAATATCCAATGTTTTAATTAAGTCCAAATAAAATTAATCCAAAAGAGTAAGTGTCCCTTTAATCCAAAACAGTAAGTGGTTCTTTAATCCAAAACAGTAAGTCTAAATTAATTTCCAATATTTTCGGATTAGTCCAAATATCCAATTTCACTGTTATTATGAATGAGCACTCCTCTCACAATTATATTTTCTAAAAGCATCCAAATCTAAATTAACTTTATTTAAGAATACTGAAATTGATCTCATCTCGACTGCTTCAGAACTGCTCCCAGAGTCTGCTTATATAGTGCCCAATCTCTGCTCCACCAAAACAGTCCAATGAAAATAGTCCAAATTTCATCATAAATGAACTTGCATAAATATAATTTGCATACATGGCATACATTGTAAAAACGTTTACATCTATTCTAATGTCAGCTGTTCTTCAAGGGCAAATCAATAATAACATGCAACAATGCATGTGTATATTCAGATATTGTGGTATAGGTAGCACCTTACCCCTTAAAGAAAAATAATGATTTATGTGATAAAGCATTCTTTTGAACGGCATGTTATAAGCAATGCAATAATGTAATAATATTTCAACTTCAACACATATGTCAAAACATATATTACAAAATGACTCGTTTTCTTCTTCAAAATCAAGTGTTAACATATATATATTAAATTACATTTGTTTACATATACACAAGTATCTTAAACACGAGACAGGCAATCTGCAATCAAATTATCTTTCCATCTGACATATTTTATCTCAATATCGTATTCTTGCAACTTCAAACTCCACCTCATCAATCTTTGATTTTTGTTTTTCATTTTATTTATAAATGTGAGTGGATTATGATCACTGAAGACAACTATTGGCGAAATAGATGAAGTTAACTACACTTCAAAATGTTGTAATGCCAAAATAAGTGAAAAACACTGTTTTCAATAGTTGAATAATGTTATTGATGCTTGTTGAACTTTTTCGAAAGTAACAAACTGGATGATCAACACCATTGTTGTCTTCTTGCAGAAGTACTGCACCAGCACCAATGTCGCTGGCATCAACTGCTAATTTAAACTGAAATTCAAAAGTTTGTTCTGAAAGCACTGGTGCACTCATCAGTATGGCGTTTAAGTTGTCAAATGACTGTTGGCATTTTTCAGTCCGAACAAATTTATTTCTTTTACTCAATAAATGTGTCAAGTTTCAGCAATGACTGACAAGTTATGACAAAATGTTCTATAATAACCAGAAAATCTTGTTGACGCACACATAATCGTCAACAAATATTGATTATCAGACTTGGTCTTAGGAAAGAGTCCAACACACTCTACGATTATTCTACTGAAAGGTTCATCAAATGCAGGTTGAAGATGGGCTTTGGGAATCTCCAGATTGGGCTTTCCTGCCATTTGACATGTATGACAAGACATACAGTATTGTGAAACATCCTTTATGAGATTTGGCCTATAAAAATGACACAAAACCTTGTGTTTTACTGACGCCTAAGTGACCAGACATAGGCGTTTCATGGGCCAAACTGAGAATTTCCTGACGATATGAACTAGGCAACACAACCTGGTAATTGACAGTCCATTCATCATCAGAGGGGACATCAGGAGGTCTTCATTTCCTCATAAAAATCCCATTTTTAGTAAAATAAGAACCTGGGACTTGTGAAGCCTATTCTTCCCTAATGGCCCTATCAAATAAGCTAGAAATCTCAGGTTATCTATGCTGTTCACATACAAGTTGTGATCTCGATAGTTTGGCATGACCTTTTCATTCAAATTAATAGAAGGAGAATAATCTGGTAAGTGAATGTTATTTTCACTGAAGTCCGTCTGAGATTCAGATGGGCTAATATCAAGAGATTTGTTAACACTGACCAATAAAAGTATCAGAAAGTTAATGTCAGAAGAAAGATCTTTCTCAATGGCTCTTTCTGCACAAGCCGGATACAAATCAGGTGTTTACTGTTCAACGGGATCAGGGGATTGATCCAAAGAAGGCTTGTCAGATACAAGTGGATTAACCACGACCTTACCTCCAGCTAGGTCATTGCCTAGTAACAAATGGACACCTTCAAATGGCAAAGAAGATATTATTCCAACAGCTACAGGTCCAGTAACCAAAGTTGATGACAAATAAATATTATGGAGAGGGACAGTCAATTAACCGCACTCTACCCCTTGAATAAGTACACTAGTACCAGAATTTAAGTCTTCTCAGAAAAGGGCAGCGTATCTGCTAATATAAGAGATTGAGAAGCTCCTGTGTCACATAATATCTTAATAGGGATAGGCTTGGTCGAATCACCAATTAGTGATATAGAACCTTCAGACATGAATGGTTCATGTCTCCATAACAGAATCAGACTGGGATTTCTTGAACTCAAAAAGTCCATCGTTTCCAACACAAGACTGGGGTTTAGACCTTTAAAAGTTGATACCAGTAGGTTTTATAATCTCTTTTTGTTGTTGCTTCCTTTTCAAAGTAAAGCACTCAGAAATGAGGCGAACTTTCTTTTTTGCAATAATTGCAAGTAATTTGAGATAAGGATTTTTTATCAGTATTCTCATTAGATGCTTAATGTACCAGCCTGAGATTTAAAAGTACTGCCGTACGAGTGAGCGGGTTTCTTAAATGAAGAATGCTGCTGAAGGCTTGATTTTTGAACAAAAGAAACCTTGTGAGTTAGCGAATAATCATCCGCCAAACGTGGAGCATCTTCCAGAGTTTCAGCCTTTTGCTCATCTAAATAGGTTTTAACATCATTGGTAATACACTTTTTGAACTCTTCAATTAGAATAAGTTTCCTTAACGTATCATGATTGCGCTCAATTTTCTTGGATGCACACCATCTATCAAATAATTGTTCTTTGGTTCGAGCAAATTCAAAATCTGTTTGATCACTTTCTTTCTTACAATGTCTAAACTTCTGCCTCTAAGCCTCAGGACTCAATTCATAAGCTTTTAAGATAATATCTTTAACCGTTGTGTATGATGAACTTAGTTCTACAGTTAACTGAGTGTAAACCTCAAGGGCTTTTCCAATTAAACACTATAAAACTAATGTCCAATGTTCTATTGGGCCATTTCAAATTTTCAGCAATTTTCTCAAAATGAAGAAAATATTTGTCAACTTGCTTTCCCCGAAAAGGCGGTACTAATCTAATATGTTTTGTAACATCAAAAGTAGAAGTCGAGTGGGTGGGAGGTGGATATGGTGAACTTGCATTGCTTGCCAGATCCATTTCTTTCATCTTCAATTCAAACTCTCTACTTTCTTTTTTCTTCTTGCAGTTGCATTTTTCTAATTTCAATTTCTTTCCGCTCTTTTGCTTCATTTTCCTTCATTTCTTTTTCCATTTTCATTTTTTTCTAATTCTATTTTTTTTCTATCGTGTAATTGCATTTCTTTTAATTTTAAATCATATTCTGTTTCCACCAACGAATTTAATGCTTCCTCTCCAAAAATCTCTTCATCAACCAATACCATGCACCAACATTTTTTTAATCTCAAATTTTCTCACAGAAGATTTACATTTCGATAACTTATAATGTTTTGCAAGCAAGAGCAATTCATATTTTTTTTAAGTGAATCAAACTCCTCCTGGGTAGACGTAGTAATAAATCTCTCCAGTTCAAAAAACATTTTGGTTGTAGCTGGTATCACTCTTTATAATATTGAAAATGTCAAAATGTCAAAATGTACAATTAATTGTGTGCTTTTATTATTTCTTTCTTATTTTAGTATTGCCAAAAGCAATGTATAAGTTATTAAAGCACTGAAAATATTTCACAGCCCGGACGAGCCCCCATGTTCTGTTACGAGTAAAATGTAACAAAAAAGGAAGCAAAACCAGCCACACAAAAATATAATTAACAAATTTATTTACATAAAATATTCACTTACAGAATACACAAATCCAGATTTTCATTAATATCCAATTTTTGAATTAAGTCCAAATAAAATTATCCAGTGTTCCTTTAATTTACATTAGAAATGGTCTCGTTAATCCAAAACAGTAAGTGTCTCTTTAATCCAAAACAGTAAGTCTAAATTAATTTCCAATATTTCCGGCTTATTCCAAATCTCCAATTTCTCTGTTGTTATGAATGAGCACAATAATACGTAAATCCTCTCACAATTATATTTTCTAAAAAGCATCCAAATCTAAATTAACTTTGTTTAAGAATACCGAAATTGATCTCAACTCAACTGCTTCAAAACTCTGTGTTTGCGTGTAGTTCTAAGGTTTATAGTCCGTCCGCCAACGAACACGTCAAGGTAGACCTGACGCGATGGGCACAATAGAGTCGGGACTTTCTGCTTCAAAACTGCTCCCAGAGTCTGTTTATATAGTGCCCAAAGTCAGCTCCACCAAAACAGTCCAATGAAAAGGGTCCATATTTCAATATAAATGAATTCGCATACATGGCATACATGGTAAACATGTTTACATCTATTCTAATGTTGTTCTTCAAGGGCAAATCAATAATAACAGGCAACAATGCATGTACACATTCAGACATTGTGGTATTGGTAACAATTCTTCAAATTACGATAGTTGTGTCTAGATCTTCACATATGTTCGTCACATATCTATGACAGTCTTTGTAAGACAACTAAGGAGTTTATGACATATATGTAATAAGAAGGCCATTCACATTTCTCTCATTTTCTGATGCAAAAAGGTACCAAGTGTGTCATTATGGTACCTTTTTTGCATTAATAAAACAAAACAATATATATTATTTATTTTGTGCAAATAGGTGCCAACTGACATATGCCATCATATGGTACGTTATTGCACACACTAGTACCTTTGTGCATTTATCATTGTAATGGTGTTTTTGGTTATTAGATCTTAAGGGCAATGGTAATATTTATATTTTAAAATTAACCTGACGATTTGTTCACTTAAAATGTACAGTATTACCAAGACAACTATAATATCATCCCATTGGAGCAAAAAGGTACCATCTGACAATGCCGAAATTGTTTCATGTAAAAAGGAACCAAGTACATAAATGGCAAAAATCATCGTTAAAAAGGATTAGTGAAATAAACATATTCTTAGTAGTATTTTCCCCAATTGTGCAAAGCTGCACCACTTAAATAGCAGTATGTGATATTTCGCAACAATGCAAAATACACACGCGTAGATCGTCGAAGCCCAAATTATATGAAGGGCCACTTTGACATGTTGGCTAGAACAAGCCATTCTTCGACTTTTGGAAAAAGGCTTAAACTAAAATTTAAATCGTTCATAAACTGGACTAACTACACCAATCCCAGCATTTCAAGTTTTTTTTTTATCGCATGCCTGCATTACCGGAAATCCTCCGCCTTAAAGTCTCGGTATTGCGTGCTATTCCCGCACGTGTTATGTTATAGTTTTAATCGGTGGCTCTGTCAGTAGACAACTATCTTTCAAAATATGGTGTTAACACCGTGTTCTTCTTGGCCTAAATTTGAATTCATCCGACGTCGTATATTTTGAATGAAATCGACGTAAAATACTTCAGTTAACTGATGAATAACATAGGATAGCACATAGTACAATGCACAATGAATTTCCATGTAAATAAGGAGTCATTGTTAAGGTTCCTTCGTCATTATTTGTCACTTTTAGGGCGGATCCCTCGACCCCCACATTATTAGTTATTGGGTTTTTTTACTGACCCCCTACAGAAATATGTGGGGTCAGTAAGATTTATAGGGGGCGAGGCAATAGCCGAGTCCCCCTATATATCTGACTGACCCCACATATTTCTGTAGGGGTCAGTAACACACCCAATAACTTATTTATTGCATCGAGCACCTTTCTTACGGCAAACATCGATATTTAACCCATTTTAATGGAGCGACAACGGCATTGAGACGTTCGAGCAATTTGACGTCATGACGTTCACGTCACGACCGGTACAGTTTAAAAACATCATTACTTTACTTATTATGTTTGTTACTAACGCCTTAAAGAACTATATGCAAATTATTTAAACTTTGAGTCGGAATTGTAGTCCATATTGTTTTAGTGACCCTCTATGAAATCTACTGACCCACCATAGAATAATAGAGGGTCACCATGTGACCGCTCTAATCCAATGAAATTCTTAGGATTGTGTGCGAGGTGCAATAAAAAGCAATGTACCATCTACTCCACCTTGTTAATGTATCTGTATTTTAAAATATGTTTTTCTTTCATGCAAAGGTTTACCCTTAAGATATTAATCGTTTTGTTATACTTTTCATTTTAATTGTATATAACGTTATGTGTAAATCATATGTTTATCATGCAGATATGCACTTTTCTGCCTAATAAAGGGGTGACCTATTAAATTTTGCTTTATTAGGCTCCTACCAATAGAGCAAATCAATGCGGAATCCCTCGGCGTCTATTGTACGTAACGTTATCTGACGTCATGCACGTAACGTTGCCTGACGTCATGAAACAAACAAAAAACAACAACATGGCGGCGTCCTCGATAAGCGTAACATTCTGAGAAATAGGTACTAATAATAATTCATACAAAAAATGTGGATAATCTACATGATAAATAGAATATTATGTCAGTGCCTTTTACTATCAAGTATATTAGGCTCGGCACGAAAACGAAGAATGGCTCGGCAGAGCCTCGCCTTTCTTCGTTTTCTAAGCCTCGCCTAATAAACTTGATAGTAAAAGGCACTGACATAATATTCTCTATATATCCTTTCTTTCTTTATTTTTTCTTTCTTTCTTTCTTTGACATGTTGTCTAGACAACTTTCTTTCTTACTCCATCAACCTCTATTGTGTTTTTGTGTGATTTTTTACAGAAATAAATATTATTATTAAGAATAGCAGTCACGAAATTTAATAATTGGTTCGTATTCGCTTGATGTACCTAAGTGAGTTGTACCCAAGTTAGTACAATACGGCTATACATCCTGCACATGCGCAATGAAATATTTTAAAATTCTTAACGGATTCCGCGCTGGAGTTTAGAGAATGGAAGTTAATCTGTAAACATTGTGTTTAAATGATTTTTATTTGTCAGATACCATCATGGATCTGAGTTTGTTCAAAGTTGGGATAAACGTTGACATTCAACGTACAGATGGTACGTAAACAAACAGACCGTGTCTTCTGTCATGTCTGTGGTTGTCTCCATTTTTTTTGTTGCCAACATAAATAATGGCTAAAAAAATCCTGTCAAAAGGGGACATCGCACGTTTTGTCATTTTCTAGTTACTTAAAGAGACATGTATAAAATTATAAATATATGAACATGATCTGTTGTGTATAGATGAATCCTGCCAGGTGTTCTATATCAATTTCACCCGTGTGAGTCATATCGGGATAAGAAGTGGGTGGGGTACATAATTTGACCAAATGTTTTTCATGTTCAGTTTAATTTTGTATTGTTTATTTTATATTCCATATTTTTATTTTATGAATCCTATAACTATATTACAGTAAACATTAAATTACACAAATTGTCATGGCCTCTTTCATTCCCTATTTATCAACACGAAATCAGCCAAGAAAATCCTCGAGTTGTCATGTCAAGTGTGTAACACGAGGGTTCTCCAAGACCACTTACCAGAAATTCATCAGGATGGAAAATGGGCCTGTGCAACTGTATGAATTGACGCAACAAACACAATAACGTAACCTGAATCTGGACCAATTTGGTACTCTGTGGCTACATGTAGTTAAGCAGATACATGTCAACCAGTCTATAAAGCAAGCGCCTCAATAGCATTGACCGAACTGAGGTAACTCTCCTCCAACATCTGGGTTTCGCTGTCAAAATGGCATAAAAAAACCCGAAAAATAACGGATTTGCACTGCCACCCTATAATTTCTACACTTGAAATTGGAGAACCCTGAAAACTGTAAATACATGTCTGTTTCTGCTTGTGGGTTTATTTACATTTCTATATCTTCCTTCCTTTTTTTTTTAACATGCTAAAGCCTCTATTAGAGATAATGCTTGGGTTTGCAGGGCCCTCATTTGATCATTTCTGCCGCCGTTATTCGGCGGCAGTCCCCCACCTGAAAAGTATCTTTTTTTCCCCCAAAAATTGATATTTTTCCCCCTCAGAAATTCGTAAAAAAAATTCAAAAAAAATCCGATTTTCAAGACTATATGCTCACGATGTCGTGTTTACCGGTTTGAAAAAGACGTTTTGATTATTATTAGACTGGTTTTAGACTGTTTATCGTGCACAGGACGTTTTAACTATTATCGGGCACTGACTCAACCAGATGCCCAACTGGACAGGGCAATAGGTTTTTTTCGGGATAAAAAGAAGAGAAGGGTTGACTTTTAATGTGGATCTCCGATGAAAACATGCCATTGATGGTTATTAAGTGGAGTTTTTTTTATCAGAAAAAGAACCAGATGGTTGACGAATGTATGTTAATAAAGTGAAACGTGCAGGGCTTCCGTTAATGGGCGTACGGCCGTAAATTACGTCCAAAAATCGTAGTTGTACGGCGAAAATTAACATCAAAGGCGTACAGTGTACTTCCAAAAACTTCAAAGTACGCCGCGATCGTTTACTACGGACGTCCCATGATCTGTAAATTACCGATTATAGCCCCGCCCATCTAATCTAATTTCATTCGAGACTGCCGACGTAACAAGTTGTAAAGCAATTAAAACTCAGTGGAGCCTGTAATTGACAGGTAAATCCGGTTTTGACCAGTTTTTATCAAGGGTCACACGCATGACTGGTGAGAGGAGAGAGTGTTAATTAGATAATTGGCCGAGCCGCGCATTTCACAAAATGAACGCCAAATTGCTTAATTTATATTTATTAACCACAAAGTTGAAACTCCTTACACAAACTGATTATACTTATAAGGCTATTTCTTTTATATCTTTGTGTCATTTTTCTATGTATTTATCAAAGTTACAAATAGAACAAGTACGACAAACAATATTTAATAATCTCTAACCTAGGGGAGAGAACTCTTCGCAAATGGAGACTAAACACGGAAGTGAAATTATCACTGGCAAAAACAATCGATTGCTTTGATAATAAATTAAAGAATCAGGGCTTTCCCCAGCCATTTATGGCGTGGCGGTGCCGCGATGCCTTCAACTCAGAAGGTTACTTACCGCCACGCCTTAATGTAGCCGCGATGCTTTAAATCCCTTGCCGCGATCCCTTAATCCTATCAATATACAATTTTCCCTTACTGAACAGCTGATTACCTGGCTGTGTGTAAACTGCCTGAAGCTATGACGCGTGTTGATGCAGTAAAGGCGGTCACGTGGTACTCAATACACAGGGTTATGCCTGGCAGGTTATATGCTAAGTGTTAAGTAAACAAAAGATGATTAGGGGAGTGAGTGCCGCTAATTAAATTTGGTTTATTGCCCAAATTGGTCATGATTAAAAGAGAGCAGTATCGTTGATTGGTATTTGTAACGCATGAGGCTAAATGACGGGTTTATGGATAATTTAATTGAACGTACGTTTATCGTGTATTAGTAGGATGAATTTACGAACACTAATCAATGGTTTAATCGTCAGCTTTGTCGGTAATGTAATGAATGAGGTAGATATTTTGTAATTATTTAATAATAACTCAATGAAGTTATTAAGTTAGCATATTTAACTGATTTTTTATCTTGATAGTTACGCTAATTAATCGATATTTTCGGGAACTTTAAAGAGAAATCGTCAGTTTGCTTATTGAAGTTCAGTGAAGATTTTGTAATGATATAATTTTTTCTTTATTAAATAATTAAGGTTGCCACCAATTGCATTTGGTATTAGAATAGCATTTTTTATTAAAAGATTTTGAAATAAAAATATAATAAAATATGTTTTTTTATTATTTCATTCATTCTTTCTGATACCAGATATACGCCAAATCTCTTCTTTTCAACTGCCATTAAAAAAAAAATTTGACGCGGGAAGGGGGTACCACCCCCTTTCCCACACCCATCCCCCTTTGTACGCAAAAAATGCCACCACTCCTTAAATAAATCCTGGGGAAAGCCCTGAGAATCTGTTACATTTATTCCTACACTTGACAGTGTTACATACCTTTCATTAATGAATGCCAATTTAAAAGCTTTCCTGGACTGATAAATTGAAAACTGTTTGCAAAATGTAATTTACTGTATAAAACTTGTGGGTGGGGTATGGCACGCAAAGGGAAATTAAGTATTTTTAGTTTGAAACCGTTTATATAATGAGGTCATCAAATATTTTCTTTTATAAACATATAGATGATTATAATTATCCGTTTTTTCTTTTTAACAATTTAGATGTGTTGTTTCCCTCACTACCACGTGGAATCACTGACTCAAAGACTGAATGCCATGCCCAAACACTGGAACTCCCTAAATTGGACCCCTGATAAAAACTGGACAAAACCGGTTTTACCTGTCAATTACAGGCTCCACTGAGTTTTAATTGCTTTACAACTTGTTACGTCGGCAGTCTCAAATGAAATTAGATTAGATGGGCGAGGCTATAATCGGTACTTTACAGATTATGGGACGTCCGATGTCCGTAGTAAAGAATCGCGGTGTACTTTGAAGTTTTTGGAAGTACACTGTACGCCTTTGATGTTAATTTTTGACGTAAAACTACGATTTTTGGACGTAATTTACGGCCGTACGTCCGTTAACGGAAGCCCTGTTATTTTATTCTATCCCTGCTAATTTCAAGCTTGTATAATTTATGAACCTAATTTCATCAAGCCAAGTCAGAGGCTGGTGACATTTTAATAAGGCTAGAGAAGAAAACACAGCGTGTCAGCTAACCCTAAAATTTAGCCCTTACCCTAATACTTTTTTATGGCAAAATGTAGCAAGCACTGTTAAAGTCAAAATCTTCTTCCTATACAGCCTGTATACACATGTAAAAGTATTTGTAAAGTAAAAGAATCTTCCTTCCAGCCTACCTAATTTCTTTGACGGTGCTAGCGGTGCAAAGGAAGATCACTTTATTAATACAAATCACTGTGCGCTTATAGGGTACATTGTATTTTGAATCCTGGTGTATTGGTTTTTCAGTTTTAGATATATATATACATTTAACAGTTTGTTGTGTTTTTGATTCAGTTGTATCTGTTTCAGGTCGAATCCATTCTGCAGTGATCAGTGGAGTGAATAATGAAGCCAAGAGTGTCACAGTTGAGTGGTTTGAGAGAGGAGAGACCAAAGGGAAAGAGGTTATAGATTATTTAACATTTTCTATGTTTGATGTATTAAAATTATTTTTTACTTTAAATATCAGTAGTATCTAGATCCAAATTAAATGCTGAGTCTTTAAGCCAAGGTCCCTTTCTTAATATGAGCTCTGTTGTAAACACTAGTCAATCTGTCGATCAATATTTTTAATACTCTGTATTGTGAATTATTAATTTTGTGTCGCAGTAATTTTGTGTTAAAAGTAAAACAGTATTTCCTATATATCACTTCACTTTTTCAATGTGACTATTTTTTAACAATCAATGTCAAGGTCACATTTTGAGTCAGGGTTCACGCCTCCGAAACTGTTACCAGGGGTGTGATTCTTCCTCGGAATCGCTGATTTCCGCGGTTCCGATGGTCCGAGGGGTCACTTTTCCAATTCGTCCAGATCCGAGGAGTTTTTTTTTCAGGGGGGGTGAGGGCCGTATTTTTGGCCGAAAAAATCCGACTTTTACACGTTTGCCCCGTAAGGCCAAAAATAAAATTATGTTTGTTTCCCCTTCCCGACCCATGCAAAAAAGGGTTGGGTAGGTAGGTAGGTAAAATATTTTTTTTATTTCATTTCTTTTATTTGAGATCAAAACTGGAATACATGCTACCTATAAGACACATTTAAGACGGTACCAACCCAGTCGTGTCTGAACATCGTGCTGCATGTTCATTAAAAGACAATACATTCGGTACCTACCCGATTTTTCTTACAGTACTATTGTACTTTAAAATAGCAGTTCTCAATAAGAACCACACATATATAAAGTAGTAAAAAAAAAAAAAAATATATATTTTTTTTTTTTCGCCAGTGTCGAAAAAATAATTCGGGTCGCGGCAATTTCGGTGGGTCGGTCGGGAAGGGGAAACAAACATAATTTTATTTTTGGCCTAATATCCTGTAAAATCCGAGATCCCGAGATCTACACGTTTTACATCCTGGCAATTTCTCAATAGTTTTCTGTCGCGAGTTTTCATTGGTCTTTGTTGTTTATCTGGTCCAATCAAAGCGCCTCTTGTAATGTGAAGCTGAGATAAAAAAAACAAAAGAAAAAAATGTCCGCTGTGAATTTGTTTGTTTTGTTTTGAGAGATGGTTACGCGGAAAACATGGCCAAAATCTTGGAAAGATCGGCGGACACACGAGAGATCAAAAAAATAGATAGTGATTGTAAAAATAAGTTTAAGTGGGAGTGGTTAGAAATCGTAAATAATGACGTACCGTTGAGTGTAAGCTTTCGGAAAGTGGACATTTCCGGGAAAGTTAAGTGTATCCAATGCGACAAACTGATTAGTTATTTAAAACAGCTAAAATCCAGGAGCTTTCGGGGGCTTCGCCCCCTGAACCCCTACAAGGGCGCTGCCCCTTGACCCCGTAAGGGGACTTGCAGTCCCCTTAACCCCTCGCTCACATTTTCCTCCCTTTTGTTCAAAGGCCAATCACACCCCTGTGTTACAGATCTAAACTTAAAAGATGAAACTCGTTAAAGCGTTTGTCATAAGGAGACAGTTTGTAAGTCATGAAGTTCAGTCATACTGGCCTTCCCATGATTTTTTAAAGGGATAGTGTCATTTAGCGCATGACCGGTGGGTGCGGGAGCGGGTCCCCACCGGCATGTCGATTTTTTTTCCTTCGTATTTTGAAGTAAAATATTACTTTTGGCATACACCTTAGGCCAAAAAAAAAAGTACATGTGTTCCGGTGGCCTGACCGACACTATTTTTATGGGGCCGACCCTAAAACTTTTTAAGATTTTTTTTTTAAATTTGTTCTGAACATTTGATTTGTCACAATATATCGAGGTAAACTGACATCACAGAGAAACGTTCAGTTGTATCATCAACTTGTATGGGGTTTATGAGATAAATACATGTAGAATCTCACAATAACTTGCTCCAAACAGTGCTCAAAAAGTAGGATAGCATGACGCCTTGTCGGCAGTTTGTCACAACTTTGAAATTGGCAATTATTGACAAAACTACATTATCCTGCTATTACGGTTGTGTTTTCTTTCCTCTTTGATAAGAAAAAACATTTTTGGCATTCGAAACAAATTAGTGCATGAAAAAAAGTTCGTAATTGATGATATTTCGATTGAATGTTTGTGAAATTAGTGCGGTGCCATAGTAGTTCGTTAGGATGGCACAATTTTTTTTAATTCTTTTTTACATGACCGAATAAGAAAAACTGTCCTTTACAAATACATGTTGGTGGAAAGAAAGATATATAGATGTATAAATACAGATATAAAGTATATTTCGATTCATTATTTAATGTGTAAGGAGTTCCTGGAATCCTACTTTTAAATGAATTCTAGTCTTAGTAGGCTCCTCATTCTTTAACTTGGAAAAAGGGTGACAAAAAAGAAAAAAATGGAGAAAGTGGTGACAAAAAGAAAAATATAGCCAGAGGGGTAGGCCCTGATAGTCTATTAAAACCTGATTAAAAATTTAGCTCCAAGTTCAGTTCCAGTTTCACCAATTTCTCTGATTATTTGCCAAAGCACTAGTACTCTCCTTTGCATCGGTTATAAATTACTATGTAATATTCTATTCTAACGTATTTGAAACAAAGTGGTAAATAAGTTTGCTGACTAGGGAGCATGAAGTGGTAGCAAAAAGGAAAGTATAGTCAGAGGAGGTTCTGAGTTTGATTAATACATATGTAACAAATGTGTGCTATAAAAGTGAATAAAGACACATTTCCAATAAGAAAAACATATTGGACATTTCCATTTTAAATCAGGGCCTGTCCATTTTCAGAAGCAACAAGCCCTGGGCCTGTCTCTTAAAATATTTTTCTGTGAGCACTGCAAAAAAAAAAAATGCCTACCGGCCTACCCTATTTTTTCAGAGCATGCAATAGGAAACACACCTATTTTTTTTTTTTGGCCTTACACATTTAAAAACATCTTTTAAATATATCTACCAGTCTGCCATAGATAGCCTGTCCACTTTTTTACTTTAAAAAAAATGAAAAAGACGACCACTCAATTTTATACATTGTTTCATTTGCTGTTCTTGATTTTTCTGCCTTGTAAACACTTCACAACGAATTATTGAAAATTTTATGTGATTATCGAATAATTTTGCGTGCAGAGATTATTTTTTTAACATTATCTATTTAAAATCGTGATAAAATGGATGGAGGCACGTTTATTTCAACTTTACAATACAATATAAATAAATTTTTCACATTTGATAACGTAACATTTTGAGGTCTGGTACGCGGACGTAATTTACATCTCTGGACCTCTGATCCTTCTGAAAACATTCCAATAAGGAGCTAAGGATGTATGTTTGTCAGGGAGTTATTTGGTCAGGTATGTCATTAATTAACACTGGGAAAAGGAATGTTTCGATCCACATTTAATGGATCGCGGCACGGTTTTAAAGGGTCGCGGTCAGATGAAGTGATGGCGGCATGTCAGTTTCAAAAGTTAAGGTATCACGGTGCCGCTATGCCCTATATGGCTGGGGAAGGCCCAGGACCTCTGTGTTCAACTTGAAGTCAAGTATGTCAATCAAACGTGAACTTTTACAAATATTACAGGGTACATGTACTTCTGTCCCTTTTCAGTCACCTGTATACATATACATGTACTGTCCCAATTACACCCTTCACACTTAGCTAGAACTTCTGTATTCATCGACTACAACGGTTACTGGTCGATTGGCAGAACTGGTCGAGGCCATCTGATTTTACATATTTAACATAAACAAGAATATCAGTCTTGTAAGTTTTCAGTATTGACTAATTGCTAATTTTGACAAGCTTGATGCTGAATAAGGGAACACAATACAGAATAGTGAAATAGTGCTTTCATTCATTGATATAAAATATCACAAAGGGTGGATAGGGTAAGTAACTTGACCTGCTCTAACCATCAATATAGCGGTGTATGATAACACGGCCTGGAGTACAAATACTATTGTAACAATTCAACACCAAACCTTTCTCTCTTTTGACATGATTAGAATATATTTGCTAGGCTAAGCCGTTTTAAAATAAAATTGATAGTTTGAGAGTTTACCAGTGAGTGTGACAACAAATTGGAACTATTTCAATATAAATGTTGTTATATTAATGTAGTACTCGCATGTCATTTATCAGAACATAAAAATGTGTCTTACTTACAAGTACTTCGGTCTGATTTAATGGAAATTCAATATATCATACTACTTTAAATTATTATATAATATAATAATTTCTCAACTTTTCAAGGTCTTTGAAATATATGTACATTTGAACATACTTTTCTTTTACTACAAATAATTAGAGAAAAAAAATCAAAAGTCTTTCTGTGAGAAAGATAATGTACATAACGACAGACACCTTTAACATTCGTAAACAGGTAATGACAGGCACCTTTAACATTCGTAAACAGGTAATGACAGCCACCTTTAACATTCATAAACAGGTAACGATAGACACTTTTAACATTCGTTAACAGGTAATGACAGGCACCTTTAACATTCGTAGACAGGTAATGACAGGCACCTTTAACATACGTAAACGGGTAACGACAGACACCTTTAACATTCGTAAACAGGTAACGACAGACACCTTTAACATTTGTAAACAGGTAATGACAGGGGTAACGGCAGGCACCTTTAACATGCGTAAACGGGTA